>PVIU01004498.1:0-83257 GCA_004026605.1 Ondatra zibethicus | reverse complement strand
CCAAAAGAACACATAATCCAATAAAAAAAAATGGAGCACAGACCTAAACAGAGAACTCTCAACAGAGGAATCTAAAATGGCTCAAAGACACCTAAGGAAATGTTCAACATCCTTAGTCATCAGAGAAATGCAAATCAAAACAACTCTGAGATTCCATCTTACACCTGTAAGAATGGCCAAGAACATAAACACTGATGACAACTTATGCTGGAGAGGCTGTGGAGAAAAGGGAACACTTCTGCATTGCTGGTGGGAGTGCAAGCTGGTACAACCCCTATGGATGTCAGTGTGGCGATTTCTCAGAAAATTAGGAAACAACCTTCCTCAAGACCCAGTAATACCACTTTTGGGTATATATCCAAAGGATGCTCAATTGTGCCACAAGGACATGTGCTCACCTATGTTCATATCAGCTTTATTTGTCATAGCCAGAAACTGGAAACAACCTAAATGCCCCTCGATCGAAGAATGGATTAAAAAAAAATGTGGTACATTTACACAATGGAGTACTACATAGCAGAAAAAAATAACAACAGCCTAAATTTTGCAGGAAAATGGATGGAACTAGAAAGCATTATTTTGAGTGAGGTAACCCAGACACAGAAAGACAATTATCACATGTAGTCACTCATAGGTGGTTTTTAAACATAAGGCAAAGAAAACCATCTTACAAACCACAATCCCAGAGAATTTAGACAACAATACGGACACTAAGAGAGACCTACATAGATATAATCTACATGGGAAGTAGAAAGTATAAAAAGACAAGATCTCCTGAATAAATTGGGAGCATGGGGAACTTGGGGGAGGGTTGAGGGAGGGAGGGGAGTGGCAGGGAGAGGAGCAGAGAAAAATAAAAAAATTAAAAATTAAAAAAAAGATCCTACAAGCCTTAATAAAATACTATCAAAAAGTCTTAAAAATATATGTACTTTAAATCACATAAACAGATTACTTTGGTCAAAACAGTCTATATGTGTTTTAAAGTGCTACTAAATTCTCTATTGTAAATGATTTGGGATCCTTTTGAGGAACAGAACAAAGAAAGTAAAAAAGATATTCAAAATTATATTTTAAAAATATTATAAGGGCAGTGATGCTATAGGTGTGGGACCTGACTTTAGGGTCTACTCATTCTATGATAAAAAGGTTCTCCTATAGCTCTTTAAACCCTCTAGGCTGTAGTTTAACACATGGAAGTTTAGAATAAGAGCAGAAGTGGGTGAGGGGCGAGAAAGCCTGAAAGATGTGGGATAAGATGGAAAGTTCATCCACAGCAACAGCAATGGTGGTACCTGGAGGATAACTCGTAACATGATGGACAAGTTATCCACACCAAAAGAAATGGGGGCACCTACCAGACAGATTCCTCTTTGTCTGGAGATGCAGTCTGTATCATAAACACAGTGAGTGGAGATTGAAGGAGGAGAAGAGGAGAAATAAATAAAGAAGAGTAAGGAGAAGAGGGAGGAAAGGAGGAAAAGGAAAATATCCTGGCCTTATGTAGAGATAGTCGACACCACTGAAAAGCTATCAGTTTGTGCCTTTCCTGTACTGTATCCTTTTGAAGACATTTATTCCTAAAATTGGAGAGTTGCATTTGACATTCTGGCTCACCAGGGTGTTGTAATTTGCTTTCTCTGTGGCCTGATGGATTGAGATGCAGACACTGGCATTTATCACACAGATAGGGAAGACACTGGCCTTTTTCTTTCCAGTTTGTCTTTCATTTGATTGCACCAACAAAAGAATTTGGTGACTATACCATACAGATGAAGGAAAATTAAAGTAAAAGAGATATTAAAATCCAGTCTCTTTGAATTCACCCTATAAAGAGCAGCTAGATATATTTCACACAATTCACACCCAAATCCCCACAATGGTAGGAAAAACACAGCCGTCTCTGGAATTGTTACTTTATCTCTAAAGACGGCAGGCCCCCTGACTCTCCCTGCATTTTGACAAAGCATTACTAGCTTAGTAAACTCTGGGGTTGTATGATCCAATATATTTTTATTTTCAATTGCACACTCACAAATGAAACCACAGCTGCAAGCCAGATAAGCCAGATCTGCTCAGGGAGGCATAGGAAAAGTCAATTGTTTTTTCCACTCTCTGGGGCCAGATAGACAATTAAGAGTACAGAGCAGGTGGGAGGGGGCAGATCTGTCATTATTGTGTGTGACTTCACAGACAGGATCAAGAAGTTAGTGTGAATCAGTCTATCTAAAAATGTTTTCCAAAGGAGCTTTAATGTTTTTCTCTGGGCATGAAATTCTCAGGGACCAGATCAGGTAACAAATGCCATTTTGTCACCACAGCGTTGCACAGGCTTTTGTCATAGGTTCTTACAGGTTTGTTGAAGGGATTTCCGATTGACCAAATGCAATTTCACTTTTCAGGTATACAGCTAACCACACCCCCATTCCCACTTTCTCTAAGGAATCCTGCTCTCGATACTCCCCAGGCTCAGATCACACTGCCCTACCTTGGAGGTAACAGAGAGCTGTAAGTGCGGCAGATGTCTGCTTGGCAACCCCACTGCCTCCTCCTTTTGTGAATGCTGCCACCAAACAGTGGGAAAGTTCAAAATTAGATGAATCATTGCTTAATTTTTGTCACACGATCTGCCTACCTGCTGGCAAGGGGAAAGTAAGCTTTTCAAATTTTAACTCTTCCAAATTAGAGAGATAGCCCAGTAGCTAACTATGCTCAGTTCATATCCTACTTAGTTTTTATTGTCATTTTGAGACAACCAACTCACCTGGGAAGAGGGAAATTCACTTGAAGAATTGCCTCCATCAGATTGGACTCTGGAAATGTCTGTCGGGCATTTTTTTTTGAGTGCTAATTGATGTAGTAGGCCCAACCCTAGGCAAATGGTATGTATTAACGAGCCTGCTTGTTAGTTCCCAGCTGCCCGGAACTGAAATAATCACACAGAAACTGCATTAATTAAATCACTGTTTGACCCATTAACTCTAGCGTCTTATTGGCTAACTCTTGCATATTAATTTAACCCATTTCTAGTAATCTGTGTATTGCTGCATGGCTGTGGCTTAACTGGTAAAGGTCCATCTGGTTCCAGTGGGGCTACATGGCTTCTCTCTGACTCTGCCTCCTTTTTCCCTCCCAGCATTCAGTTTAGTTTTCCCGGCCTAACTAAGTTCTGCCCTGCTATGGGTCCAAAGCAGTTTCTTTATTCATTGTAATGATTATTCATGTAAACACAGCATACAGAGGGAAATCCCACATTAATGATCCTCTACTGTAAAGAAAGAAACCAAGGAACAAATCAGAGAGTGAGACAGCAACCAATGGGCTTCCATCATTGAGTTCTTGCCTTGAGTTTGCCCTGTGACTTGCCTCAGTACTGGAGTGTGACCTGGAAGTACAAACCAAATAAATCCTTTCCTGCCCAGAATTCTTTAGGTCAAAATGTTACAGGATATCACAGCCACTGAGAAGCAAACTGGAAAAACATAGCTCAAAGTGCCTTGAAGACTGAAGCAGAAGTTCCTGGGCTCTAAAACCCCCAGATAAAAAATAGAATTAAAGTCCCAACACATTTTGTTCTGAGCGGTGGATTTTTTTCTTTCAACTTGAAAATATAGACCCATAGCTGCAATGAAAACAAAGGTAAAGGCATGAAATGATATCAAACAAAATGTTTGTGTATAGCTAAAGAAATAATTAACAAAATGAAGAGTCAGTACACAGAATGAGAGGATATATTTACAATTCAGACATCTGGGGCAGGGTTGCAATGTAATACATGCAGAGAAGCCAAACAAGGGGATAGCATTACAGGAGATCACCTAATTAAAATATGGGCTGAGCCAATGCGGAGAGATGGCTGGACAGTTCAAAGCACTTGCTGCTCTTGCAGAAGGTGTATGTTTGATTCCTGGATCCCACATAGTGGCTCACAGAGATTTGCAATTCCAATTCCACCCTCTTCTGGCCCCTGTGAGAAACAGGCATGCATATGGTGCACATGCCTACATGCAGGCAAAACACCCATCCACATAAAAGAAAATTGGAAAAAATTAAACATGAATCAAATCATTACCCAGAATGTGTGTAAATGGCTTATGGGTATATAATGAATATCACAATCATTAGTAATGCAAATGAAATATATAATGAAACATCCACTCCATGACTGAGAACAGAGTTTACTAAAAAGATGGCAAATGGCCAACATTGATGAGGGCTTACTTACACAAGTAACCACACCACGAATTTGAAAATGACAGGTGGACTTTAGAAAGCATCTGTGTTCTTTGAGATGTTTAACAATTACAACTGCTGTAACAGCCATGACACTTCTGTCAAGTTTTGATCATGGGTGACAGCCTCCCTCTTTCTTATCTCCAACATTTAGGAGCCAGCTATTCAGCACCTAAGAGAATCATAGCACAGCATATCCTTTAAGTTTCTTTTTAAAAGTGTCCTATTAAAAATTTTGCTCTGTGTCTGTGTGTGAATTCCAGAAAGGGAGTGGCTTCCCTGGAACTGGAGCTCCTGGCAGCTGTGAGTCATCCCATGTGGGTGCTGGAAACTGAACTCGAATCCCTCGCAAGAGCAGCGTGTGCTCCTGACTGCTGAGCCACCACTCAGTCCTCCTTTACCGTTCATCTAATCACTGACATACAAGCTCAATAAAATTCACCCGTACGCTGTGGGCGTCTTTGATTCTGTTTTAATGAACATGGCTTCCAGTTCCCAATCTTCATGGTATTCTCTCCCCACCCATCTCCTTTTGCACTTTCGTTTTTTTCTTTTTACTTTTTCAGCACACTTTACCTCAACCATCTGACCCATACTTATTTCCAGAACTCCTTGGCCATTTTTAAATTCCAGTTCACTAGTGTCATTTTTAAACTATATTTTTCTGTTTTGATTTGATTTTGCTTTTCATTTCCTTCCCCTGATGGGTACTAGAAATCTTGTCTTTTACTGTTGGAGCTTCACTGGGGTTCATTTTCTTACAACTGGATTCCGAATGTCCTGAAAGCAGGCTATGTATTTTTAAACTTTCCCCTTAGTCAGCGTTTTATATTATCTTATTTATAAAGTAGGAATTTGATAATTATTAGGTAAATTGCATTGCATTGGACTGCCCTTGTGGAGCTCTTAATCTAATTGAGAAAAAAATGCACATTAAGCAAAACTTAAGTATGGCAAAATATCAGATTTAAAATTACAGAAAAAAATGGGTTTAAATGAATACTTGAACCTGTGGAAAATATGTCTCAAAGAAATGATTTAAAATGAGTACGGTCAATGAGAAAGCAAAACAGGAAAAGCAAGCGCCTTTTTTTAAGAGAAAACTTAGGTTGTATTATTTGTTTGTCACTATGATATAAAACCAGTTTGTCCTGCTTTACAAAAGCAATATGATTTTGCTAAAGATAAGAGGAGAAGAAAAATCTTTTATGTAGCTTAGAAATATAAATTGGTGTCATTTTCTGAACACTATTTTCATCTTGTGGGGAAACTTTTTGATAATCTGTAATGCTACAGGAATTATTTCAAGCAGTTTCTTCTAAATACATGAATAAATGTTGGAATGAAGAGCTATATGCAAAGGTATGTTACACCTTCTCTTTTTTATGTGGGTCAGATGCTCACACTCCTGGCTGCTTCCTGGCCCTTGCACGCCTATCCCCTCTGCTCCACCCACACCTTTTCCCTCCTTTCTTCGCTTAGCTACTCCCTTGCAGGACTGCCCTCCTCTTTCATAAGAGGGTGGATTCTTGGCTCCCTTCTTCAATCCTTGCTCTATGCCCACATATATTTTATTTCAAATAGATCAGTGTTTTGCTGAATGTATGTATGTGTAGCACATGTGTGCCTGGTGCCCATGGAGGCCGTAAGAGGGTGACAATCGAATAGAATTCGAGATATGGACTACTGTGAGCTGTTGTGTGGGTGCTGGGAACTGAACCTGGGTCCTTTTTACGAGCAGCAGGTGCTCTTAACTGCTGAGGATCTCTTTGCCACTCTTCTTAATGCTGATTGACAGAGGTTGAGAGTCTCTCCTCCCTCTCTGACAAATAACAAGGGCCTGGGAAGCATGACTCTCTCGCTCTTCAAGTATCTAAACGCCAAGTGTCATGGTTGTGGCAGAGCGGGAAGAGGCAGCAAGGAGCTCGGTAAGTGGGTCAGAAGATAACATGTAAAGTAGAAGATATGTGGGATGGACATGTCTAGAGCTCTGGTACTCAGCACGGGGACAGTAATAATAAATTTGTACTGTTCTTAGAATTCATGCTAAATGGATAGATTTTTACCTCTTCCTGCTTCAAGAGCAAGCAAAAAAGTCACTGTGTGAATTATGTATGAATAAATTATTTTTCTAAGATTCATTTTTAATTTTATTTATATTGGACACTTGCCTGCATTTGTGTCTGCACCCCATGTATGTACCTGATACCTGCACAGGCCAGAAGAAGATATCAGATCCCCTGGAACTAGATGGTAATGAATTGACATGTGGGTGTCAGAAATATAAACCTGGTTCTCAGGAAGAACAGCCAGGGCGCTTAGCCACTGAGCCATATCTCCAGCTCCAAGTCAGTTTTCTTGACTACAACAATCTCATGACTAACTGTATCCTAAAACCTCTTACTCTCTTCATTAAATAAACGTAATAAGGCTTATTTTAAAATGTGTTGAATAACTGTGCAAGTGACTCAATGCAAAAGGTTAAAACAAGACTAAAATATAAAAGGTAGGAAATGGTTTATAAATGATGTCTGTGATAATAGGAAGCATATGATATAATTATTAGGAAAATGTCAGTGCAATTGATAATCACATACAGATTGCATTATAGGTGTCTCTTAATTATAGAAGTCTCTAAATTATCATCAGTGTTTAAGAGATGACAATTGTTTATATGAAGCAATGTGTTACAAAATTATTGGCACTGATTATTGCAACTGGTAGCGGCTGTAGTTGTGCTATTGTATTGAACAAAAGTAGTGGATTTATTAGGTGCTGGGAGTTGAAGTGAATGAGAAAAATGTGGGTTTACGATATTCTGAAAATTGCATATTCACAGGAGAGATAGCTGGGCGGTGGTGGCGCACGCCTTTAATCCCAGCACTCGGGAGGCAGAGGCAGGCGGATCTCTGTGAGTTCGAGGCCAGCCTGGTCTACAAGAGCTAGTTCCAGGATAGGCACCAAAAACTACAGAGAAACCTTGTCTCAAAAAAAAAAAAAAAGAAGTGAGTAACTGGGACCTGGAGAGATGGCTCAAAAGTCAATCCTTAGTATTGTTCTACCAAGGACTCAAGATTGCTTCCCTGTATCCATGTCTCACAGGTCACAACCTTCTGTAGCTCCAGATCCAAGAGATATAAAGTCTTTGGCACCTGCATGCACCTGCAGTCAGCTGCACAGAACCACATGTAGATACACATTGTTATACATAATTCAAAATAATAAAAATAAATAAATAGGGTTGTGGAGATGGTTCAAGGCTTAAGTACACTAGCTGCTCTTGCAGAGAACCTGACTTTAGTTCCCAGCACCTACATGGAGGCTCACAGCTCTCTGTAACTTCAGGTGCAGAGGATCCAATGCCTCTTCTGACCTCTGTGGTAAACAGTCACACACATCATACACAGGCATCCATGCAGACAAAATGCCCACACGCAGCATGTAAATTAATAAGGGTCTCTAATACTGGATCGCCTTGTTCAGCCTAAATGAAAGGGGAGGTGCTTAGTCTTACAGCAACTTGATATGCCATACTTTGATGATTATCCATGGGAAGCCTGCCTTCTACTGAATAGAAACAGAAGAGGAGTGGATGTGGGGGTGGAGGGAAGGCAGGAGAACGAGTGGGAGGGGAGGAGGGAAGGGAAACTGTGGTCAGGATGTAAAATAAATAAATTAAATTTAAAAATATAGAAAATCTTGGAACAAGATTTCAAAATATTTATTTTGAGGGAACAGAAGTATCAGGAGCATATCTACTGCCTAGGTGACTTGTGCAGATCAAGCCACTACATCAGACAGGCTGTAAAAACAAGATGAAGTGATGTTTATAAAAGGCTCCCTTGCATAAGCCCAGCTTTGTTGTCTGGGTGGAACAGTGGGGTGATATTCGCAGCCTCTATAAGGAACATTCTGTACAAACACAAACAGGCACGAGAAACCCCCAGGCAGTTCAGGGTAGCAGTTAACTGAACATTTGGATGTGTTTCTTCTGAAGCTACTCAAATCTCAGAAATATAGTCATGAATATTTCTATTCACTGTAAATCTGTTGTCATTTAGGATGCATTATATATCAGCATTACTAATAAAATTCATGACAATAAAGTGTATACAGAGATGAGAGTGATATGTCACATTTTCTTTCAATATGTTATATATATATATTTGAATAGATATAAATGATACAGTTACTGTCATCTCACATTTTTATTTAAACATTGTTTATTCATTTCATATGCTCCTTACTGATGTTATTATTAAAGGCTATGTAATATTCTTCTTGAACTTTATTTATTCACTTTTTTATTTAGTGTGTTATGTGTCTCTATGTGTATACTGTGTCTATGTGTCTCAACCTGTGTGTGTCTAGCTTACAGAAGTCAGTTCTTTTCTTTGTCATGTGGGCTCCAGGGATCAACTCAAGTCACTGGGCTTATTGTTTGCCATGTGTGGCTCTGAAGCAATATCACTCGCCTGGTTGACACTTTTATTATCAATATTGTGAATAAGGAAGTTTTCAGCTCATCGAAATAAATAAAATAAAATACCTTTTATGGAAACATGATTTGCATGATAGAGCTCGATGAAACAACTTTTGGGAGAGATAGAGGTATCTGAATGACTTAACTGTCCATTTTCCAAATGGCTTACTATCCATTCCAATACATACTGTATCATAACCAAATGACATTCTAAAATGATGTGATTATACTTGATATTAATGCTTGTTAACCCTTATTAGGACATCTTAAAATGAATGAGTGAATGAATCAAAGTTTAGCCGAGAAAAAAAGGAGCAATATCATAAATATATATTTTGGTATACTGTATATAATATATTACATATACATATTATTGAAGGAGGCTGCTTGTTTGTTTCCTGACTGCTCAGCCCCAAAATCATCACATAGAAACCATGTTATTTAAATCACTGCTTGGCCCATTAGCTCTAGCTTCTTAATGGCTAACTCTTACAAATTAATTTATCCCATCTCCATTAATCTGTGCATCACCATGAGGTTGTGGCATACCAGCAAAGTTTCGACATGTCTGTCTCTGGCAGCAACTCCATGGCTTCCAACTCTGCTTCCTTTCTCCCAGCATTCAGTTTAGTTTTCCCCACCTACCTCTATTCTTTTGCCCTATCACAGGCCAAGACAGTTATTAACCAATGGTATTTACAGCATCCAGAGGGGAATCCCATATCAACATATCATCTACATTTATACACTATTATGTACACAGCTCATAACACATATATGTAAAGAAACTATATGTGATTTTATACAGTGGGAAGTTGTGAGAGATGATTTTGAGGTTTCAAAATTATTCTAGTTTCCTCAGTTCTTAATGTTTTATGACTCATTGATTGAAAGGACCCTCTTAATATATTTTGCAAATGATTGAGTAAACAAACAAATCAAATGCACTTATTGTCCCTTGAGGAATGAAACCAATGACAAGTCAGATTTATTACTGTCCTCATAAGATGGGAAGAGAGAAATGCAGAAAATTTTAAAACACAGACCATGGGAATACAAAATAAACAAGCAAGGATAGTGATTAGAATGAACCTTGGGGGTGATCTGGTTTAATAACTCCATCGTTTATAATCATAATCACCCTCATGACTCTGGATGTATGCCTCAAAAACAGGGCTACATTCATTGTTTCTTATTTGTTTTCACAATCATTTGGTTTTCTGCTTAACTCCTGTTTACAAGTAGGTTTCAGCTTGGATGTCATTGATTCTTTGGTACTAATTGAGAGAATGATCTCTAATAAATAAAAAGTGATTACCCCTAAGCCAAGCTGAGTCCTGATTCACAAACACCTTGATATGCGGGCTTGTAATACATTGTGTGTGGGAGGCCATATCTCGTTGCTACATGGACATTCATATCCTTGACTTTTCTGCTTTAAAACCTCAAGTCTTTTCTGAATATAATAAATGTATGTCTCCTACATGCAGCCAACCCATATGGTGAGCAGTAATTCACCTATAATGTTTTAAAGATTTCTAATTGTAAAGGTATCCTTGTATTTTACCATTCACAGTTAAGACACAGAGAGATGAAATATTGAATCGTAATGACTGTCATATTCTTTCTGATCCCCTTGCAAACATGTTCACACAATTGGGTGATTCCTTGTGCTTTGCTCTGATTGACTCAGGTTAGGGTTGAACTTAGTGGAACTGGATCCTGCCTTTCTGATTTCCTTTATTATCCTATCTTTTCAGGAGTGCCTATCATCTTGTATTTCTCACCTTGTTGAGAATATTGAACACACACTAACACATCTTTCCTTCTCTCCAAACAAATCCCTTCCCTTACATATGATCTGTAAAGAGAGAATGTGAAATGTTGAAGTGCAGAAAACTGGACTGGGGGACCTGTATCCCCTTCTACAGACTGGTGGAACACCTTGTAGCAAGCTAATACCTCTTTTAAATTCTTATTTTGCCAGTCTATAAAGTGAGGCTGTGTTAGACAGCTTTCAATGACTGAAACGAAATAATGAAAGCAATGAACTAACAAAGATAAAAGGTTCATCTGTCTCACCACAGAAGGTTGAAATACAAGATTAGGTAGGCATTTCTTTTGACCCATGATGGGGGTTGAGATGACAAGGGCAGGAAGGAGTCCACAGAAACAAGCCATTCACATCAGGACCCAGGTACCAGATTTAGAAAACAGACCAGGATCCCACCATTCTTTTGGAGAATCTACCACCATTGATCTAAGGAACTCCCACAAGACTTTATTCTCAAAGGTCCACAAATACTCTCATTACTGCAACTTTGGGGATTAAGGGCTTACCATGTGATTTTTTTGGAGGGCCATTCAAAGCGTAGCAGGATCTCAAAATCCACCATGCCAGAGAGAATTTAGTTGTTTACATGACATTGGTATTTATCAGGAGGAGTTATTTTTCCCCCAAAGGTCAAGATATTTTCCGCAGAAATTTAGCACTTGATACATATCTTGCATGGTGCTTTTTATGGCTGAGTTTTAGCAGAAATACTTTTCTTGCCATAATTCTTCTTTTCATTAATGTGGGGTTCCTAATCAACTTCCTGTCTAATTTGGAAGGTTAATAGTATTCACAGTACATTGACTCAACAGAGTGAAAACTTGTTTTGAAGTCTAGGAAAGAAAGACAGTTATAATTTTCCATTCTTTCCTAAGTTATATGTTTTAATTACTGGTATTAACAATATATATGTATTTGGTAGAAACAGAGGTTGAAAGGAGAGAGGGTTGTTTTTACTTATCACAGTTGAAATACAGAGAGGTTCCCATTGCCGTTAATCTTCCATACGGTAGCTGCCAAAATTCAACTTCATTCTAAAATTTCTAACCCATTGCTCTGATACAGAGAGTGTACAGAGAGACCACAGCTGATTGAGTTTTATAGTGGCAAAATATGATGGAAAAGGCTGGGCTTTTCATTCAAAGAAGCCTTCTGTGCCAGGGTGACTGTCTGTGGAAGGGAAAAAATAAATCACTTTCAAAAACCCTACTGCTCCAGAATCCGGTCCAAGGCCACCATCGTAAGAGCCAAGTATTCTACCTGGCAATATCAAGCTATGGAAAAGCACAAAGGCAATTTATCCAATTGGCCTGGGCAGAAAGTTTATTCTTCAATTATTTTTCATGACTCTTTCCTAAGAGTGTGGTTCAGACGGTACTACATCACTAGCAGAGACTATTTGGAGTTCAAGTAGGTGGAAACAGGAACCAGGATGGGCAATCACGTCCATTTCTCAAGTTTAATCCTTTCCTTTATTGTTTGATCTTGGAGTGGCTACTTCCAAAAAGGAAATCCCTAACCAAAAAAATAAAATAGAATTTCAAAGATAAAGTTTTACATATGATTTCATCAAATAATGTTATATAAAGTACGTTGATGGTGATGATTTAAAAAAACATACTCTGCCATTATTACACAGAAGCCTTACAAACTTTTAATCACAATCTCTAATGGAGTTGCAGCAATGCATGCGATTAACTGGTAACTTCCTTATCTTTCCTATTTCTTATTACTTTCTGGAATAACTTTGATTTCAAAATGAGTCTACCTTTTTTTTTCAGTTTCCCTGGAAACCAACAAATGCCATGATTTATTGGTTTGGGTGAGGAGACACATTCGTTGGGAAAAATGCCATTTAGGAAATTAAAATTATAAAGCCCCAAAGAAGGTTATTTTCCAACAGCAATCAATTTAGTGTGTGTGTGTGTCATTCAGAGAGTTTTCTAGAAATTTGCTTCAGAACAGCTGAATCAATGTTGTGTCATTTCAGGACTGGGACACTTAGTGCTGTGGAGAGTTCAACCAGCAATCTTTCTGAGCTTGCTTTCTCCAACTTGTTCATTTCTACAAGAAAAAAATGCACACTCCATACTCTAGTGACCTAAATCATTGTTAAAATAAAAAAGTATTTTGCCAGCCACAATGGCTTTTTTTTAATCAATAATTCAAATGATCTGCTTAGTTTTCACTCCTGTCTTGGAAAGCATGTTGCTGGTAAGACAATGTATACAGTGGATCCATCAAGTCTCCTCTCTGAAACATAGTCACATGCCAAGAGAAAATCATATGAAAGACCTGCTTATAAGGAATTCTTCACTAAATTATATTTGGGTCTTATTTTGCTTATTTAGGAAATAAATATAATTACTCAATAGAATTATAGATCATGATTATGGAATTATAGAGTAGAAATTATTCCATTAAAGACAACTCTCAGTTCAGTTTGATGAATCACTTTGTCTGAATTATTATATACATCTAGTCCATCAGTAATGCAGTGATTTTATTTTCAGTTTTATTAAATATACGAGTGTTCTGGTTACTAATCAATTGTTGAATATAGGCTTTCAGCCAAAGCAAAATAGAATGCTACAAAAAGTTCACCATTTTTTCCTAAGAAAGATACATATAAGTTAGTATTTGAATAATTAAAATAGAGTTACATAGTTAAAATTACATAGGATATAGACCCATGGATTTCTCATATTGATAGGACTTCAAAACTATCTAACCGTTTTCCAATTAGCATTGAGGAAGCCAGCTCCACAAGATGAATCTCTTACCTGAAACCATTACTAGTGCAAAAAACCTGTGACTACTCACGTCATAGTCCCTAGGGGAGACCAACCAATATCATTCTGCTAAATAGACAGGCTGTTACACAGACTCCTGATGAATGATTATTATATTCATAGATTAGTGCATCTATCAACTGTTGTCAGAGAAGCTTCTTTATGCAATACACAGAAGTTAGCCCAAAGAGCCTACAACTCATCAAGGTGTAGAGAACAAGAGACTGCCAAATGCTCCCCTCTAAATGTGCCATTTATATCACACCCTTCCTCCCAAGATTTGGGACCATTATAGAAGGAGTATATGTAAGATTCTTAAGTAGTGGGTGACTTCAAGGCAAATGTCCTCTGGATTCAATAAGACAGTTGCACATTTGAACTCACAGTAGTTTTGACAGAATGCAGAAGAGCTGTGCAAGCCCAAGGAACAAAATCACAGCACGGAGCATATAGATATTTTACCCCTACTAAGGACCTATTGGCAGATTAAGATGATAGGTGATAGGCTCTAGTGAGGGAAGGATAAGTGCTTGAAGGAAGGGATGGATGAATGGAGAGAGAGAGAGAGATTTAAGGCTATACCTGGTAATTCAACTGTGCTCCAGTAGAAGGTTACACATCCAAGTGTATCTCAGCAGCATAAATTGTATTTGATGTGTTTTTGAAAAGGGGCATAGAGTTTGTTGGGTAGGAAAGGGGGTTGTATATGGGAGGAGTTTGGGAGGGGCTATAGACGTTCAAAGACATTTTTTGAAATTTTCAAACAATTACTGAAAAAATTGAAAATTGAGAAACTAAGAAATGGAAAGTTCAAGTAATTCTAGGTGGAGACCCGAGTGTGCAGAAGATACTAACCTGTAGAGGGGTAGTGAACTTGTGAGAATACACAAATAACTAAACATGATGGAGTAAGAAAGAGGATGTGTCCTTAGCAAAACAGAAATTAAAAGGACTTTTGGTGGTAGACAGAACATTTGAATTTAAATGTCTAGATAACACGAGAATATCAAGAATGGAACTGCTAGTATTTTGCGTGCATGTTTGAAAGAAGTAAAACAATTAGGGTTTAGAGAAACCTTGTTACATACTCAGAGTTACAGATCCAGAGCTAACACGGAAGGTTCGGCAACCATGCTGGAAAAGGTAATGGAGACACTGTAAGAGACAGAGAGCACCAGGTTGTGGGAAATATGGTTCTGGAGGAATAGAGGGGAGGAGTGGGAGTATGAATGTAATCAAGATGCATCATACGAAGTTCTCTAAGGATTAATAACAATGTTTTTAAAAGACATTTAGAGAAGAAAAGTACAGGTAGAAAAATAATAAATCATATATTATGAACTTGAGAATGAGGATTGGGACCTAAATTAAATTGTGGGCAGAAGGGATTGAGAGACAACTAGTATGTCTTGGTGAACACTGGATTGCAAAGTGAGCCAGAATGGATCTACCATGTTTCCAAGGTGGGCGCTGTTTAAGATGTTTTGCTGTTGTCAGAACTTGAGAAGTATTCTGCGATCTGCGCTTTGCCTTCTCTTTCCACATTGGCTCCCTGTGACTTAGCGGCTTATTAACATTTCTGTATTTACTTAAGATGGAGTTGTTGTTATATGTAACTAGGAGAAGCAGGTGGCCTATCTTTTCATCTAGAACCTCCTAAATTTCTCACTGGTAATTTTGAATTGCTCTGTATCTTTTCACTGCTTACCCTTAAGTTGGTGTATCATGCTCTGTATTTATTCTCTTAGGTATCAATATTCCAGTATGGAAAATTATTTGAAATTACTGTGCTTTGCATTTTACATTGTTTATGGTTTCTAAATGTACAACCATGTTGATGGATGGTCATCTGTTGTGAAATATTATTTTAAGGTATGTTACATTTGCTTATGTTGTAGAACATTTGCTTTAATGATGTAAAAACATGTTGCATTCTTTTATGCTAAATTTGTTTAACTCTGGGATGCTGTGATTCTTTGCCTGTCTAAAACATGTGATAGTCTAATAAAGCACTGAATGGCCAATAGTGAGGCAGGAGAAAAGACAGGTGGGGCTTGCAGGCAAAGAGAATAAATAGGAGAAATCAAGGAAGAGGAAGGAGGAGTAAGATAGAGCAAGGAGAAGAGGACATCAGGGGACAGTCACCTATCTATACAGCAAGACCCTGAGTAAGAGTGAAAGTAAGATTTATAGAAGTAAGAGAAAGATAAAAACCCAGAAAGGTAGATGAGATGATGAGATAATTTTCAAAAAGCTGGCAAGTAACAAGTCAAGCTAAGGCTGGGCACTCATAAGAGAGAATGACTCCATGTGTGATTAGTTTGTGTGGTGGGCACCCTAAAAGAGTATTAAAACAACCAACTATAGTAATACAATGAAAATTAGATTGATTGATGATTTACAGTGATTGCAAAATATTGCATCCACTTTCAATTCTTATCTCCATCTGGAAGATTTAACAACTAGTAAAATTAGATATGCGGTATGATTGGGTTGTGTGTGTGTGTGTGTGTGTGTGTGTGTGTGTGTGTGTGTGTTGTATGTTTTTGTGTTGGTGCATGCACATGAGCATTCTGGTGAAAATGCACATGGCTAAGCACGTGAATTTAAGCTGGAGGTCAATATTGAATATCTTCTCTGAGAGTTCTCTACTAATTTTGGAGATATAATCTCCCACTGAACTTGAAGCTCACTGACTCATCTTGACTGGCTGGCCAATGGCTTCCTGAGAACTATCTGCTTCTGCAGGGATTACAGATGTGTGCTGCTCTACCCAGCATTTAGGTGGGTTATTGGTATCTGGACTCGGATTTTCAAGCCACTACTACAGACACTGTACTACTGACTGAGTTTTCTCCATGACTGAATGGTATGAATAAAAAAAATAAATGAGGGAAAAGATGTTTATCTTGAATTTTATGCTGACCACAGTCTTGTGATGGCTTCTTTAATTAACTGGCTAGAGTTAGCTATAATCAACAAGTCACCTACTAAGTATGTGGCCTACTATGGATCTAGCTGGATGTTATCTAGCTGGATATTCACATAAGAATGAAAAACCTCAAATTTAGTGAGGGCTATGATGGTTTCTTGAGAATTTTTTTCTTAAAATTTCTTTTCTTTTTAAAAGAAAACAAGCTATCTTTTTTTTCATTTTACATACCAATTCCAGTTCCCACTCCCTTCCCTCCTCCCATTTCCTCTATCTATACCTACCACACGCCTCATCCACTCCTCAGAGAGGGTAAGGCACATTGCTTTGGGGAAGGTCTAAGGCCCTCCCTACTACATCTATGCTAAGCAAGGTATCCATCCAAAGAGAATAGGTTCCCCAAAAGACAGTGCAGGCAGTAGGGATAAATCCTGGTCCCACTGCCAGTGGCCCAGCAGTCTGCCCAGCCATACACATGTCACCCACATTCAGAGGGACTAGTTTGGAGCTATGCTGTTTCCTTCCTTGTCTGGCTGGAGTTGGTGAGCTCTCATCAGCTCAGGTAAACTGTTTCAGTGGGTGGCCCCATCATGGTCTTGACCTCTTTGCTCATATTCTCACTCCTTCAACTGGATTTTGGGAGCTCAGCCCAGTGCTCCAGTGCAGGTCTCCATCTCGTCAGTTGCTGGATGAAGGGTCTATGGTGATATTTAAGATACTCATCAGTCTGATTACAGGGCAAGGCCAGTTCAGGCACCCTCTCCTCTATTGTTTTAGGTTTTAGCTGGGGTCATCCTTGTGGATCCCTGGGAATTTCTCAAAGAACAATAATAAACTTCATAGGAAAAAACAAAAAACCCAAGATAGCCAAAACAATCCTGTACAACAAAGGAACTTCTGGAGGCATCACCATTCCTGACAACCATTCCATACTGTTATAGAGCTACAGTAATGAAAACAGGTTGGTTTGACATAAAAACAGACAGGTTGATCAATATAATCGAATCAAAGACCCAGATATTAATCCACACACCTACAAACACCTGATTTTTGACAAAGGAGCTAAAATTATACAATGTAAAAAAAAATCATCAACAAATAGTGCTGGCATAACTGGATGTCAACATGTAGAAGAATGAAAATAGATCCATTTCTTGAGAATTTTTTAGACAGATAGGGTTACATTTGATTCAAGAACTATTTCTTCCGAGAACTTAGAACATTTTATTTAATTCCATAGCATATATTAATCCATCAAACCAATAAACAATATTTATGTTTTGAACTTCCAACTGTAAGAAACTTGTTGGTTCAGCAAATAAAAACACCTACAGCCAAGCCTGATGCATTGTGTTCAATTCCTGTGTCTATGTAGTAGAAAGAGAACACTGCCTCTACCCAGGGGTCCTCTGGCCTCCAAATGCACTGTGGCATATACACATTCACACATGCGGGGCCATGTTACTGGAAGACTTTTCTCTGTCCCATTTAGTACTGCTGAACCAGTTTCTCTCCTGCCTGCTGGTCCTCGTAGCTACTTAACTCAGAGGCTTAATATTAATTATAATTGTTTGGCTGATAGCTCAGGCTTCTTATTGTCTAGTTCTATACAAAAATTAACTCATTTGTAATAATCGATATATAGCCACATGCCCCACGGGTTATCGGTAGTGCTCTGGCATCTTACTCCTCCAGTGGGGGCTGGCATCTCCCAGATTCTGCCTTCTTTATTCCTGTCTCTCTACTTGGATTTCCTGCCTAGCTATAGATCCTGCCCTACATTAGGCTGAAGCAGCTTCTTTATTAACCAATGGTAATAAAACATATTCACAGCATACAGAGGTACATCCTACATCAGGGTCACATACAGAATAAAGGGGGAAAACATTCAATATTAAAAAAGATATTGAAACTTTGCCCAAAGTTCTATATTTTATAAATATGGTATTGCTTTCTAAAAACACATTTGTGGCAGATGTGCTTCCAACTATATGAGTGAAAACGGAAAACTTGTTCAGTTGAACCCTCTCTTTGGAGGTAATTCTTTATTTGTTCTCAGTTTAGTTTCAATATCCATTCTGTTAGGGCTTTGAAAGTTTAACATTTCACAATGTTATCCTAAATGTAGATGTTGTTCCTTTAGGTTACAACATCATAGAGTTTTTGTTTATCAGTTTTCACCCTTCTGTCTCCTTGAGAAGTTCCTGTGTGTGGTCAGGCAGCTTCTAGCAGCTAACTAATGAAATGTCCAGGACTTGAGCTGGATATTTTATTTTAAGATATTCCTTGCCATATAATGTCCACAAATGTATTTATACTTAAGCAAAAATTACAATTTCCTAAGCCAAAAACTATTCAAGTCTTCTGCATATGTATTTTCCATAACTGCTTTACTCACCGTTTGGTTTTCTTTTCTTTTACTCGGTGTCCATGAAACCACAGCTCAAAGTACAACAGTTACTTCCTACTTCTCTGAGAAGATATTTTCTTCTGTTGAAGTGAGGAAAAGACCACAGGATATTTTACAATTTCCAGCTTTTCTTGTAAAGGGAGAGCTTAAAAGAAGCATTCTCCACCACTGTGCACCAGAGAGGAAATAATGTTGAGAAATGACAAGCTTTGGGGGCATTTAGCAATGACCTCTACAGAAGAAAAGAAAAGAAGAATATGTAAAAGACTTCTTGGGAATTGAAATGTGCTAGGAAATGTATCAAAGGAGCTAAAGGGAAAAGAAAGCTAGGTATATAAAGTACATTAAGATTTAGAGAAAAACATTTGGCCTGCTCAATTTTCCATGAATGAAAAACAATAAGGCTCCATGGAACTTTTGCATTCATGGTACTTATAATAAACAAATAGAACTATACAAAAAGAAAAGGAGGAGGAGGAGGAGGAAGAGAAAGGTGCGGAAGGAAAAGGCAGTTATGCCCAAACCTGATGACCTAATTTTGATCCTGGGGAGCCACATGGTAAAAAGAGAGACTGGACTCTCATAAGTTATACTCTGGCCTTACATTTGTACAAATAAATACATCAGTAAACCTAGCTGATTGGAAGTGAGGAGCATTTCAGGGGTGAGGTAAAACCCACTGCAACGGAAACTCCCTGGAAGCTATGAACATGACCCTAGCAGAAGACTTTGTGTAATGGGGGCCACAGAGCCTGAAGACCTCCTAGTAATGAATTGAAAAGCAGGGAGGTCAGTCTTCTGCTCCTGTTTCCATCTGCTCTTCTTGCTTGCACCTGCTACCAGTCTCTCCAGTGTGGCGTGAAGGACGCTGCAGTTGCCCTGGCTGGGGCTATCCAAACTATGCATCATCTAGAACTTGGAGCCAAGTCTCTGCTTCCAGCAGAGTTTCCCTACAGGTCTTTGCCTTTGCAATTGTCTTTCTAAAGCACATTCAGCCTTAGAATACCTCCTCTCTGGGCTCTGCTCGCAGAATATGGTTTTGTGAAATAGTCCTTTAACTCGGAAAAGGGAAGTGACAGTAAATGAAACATGGCATAGAATGTTATCTTCTCTTACTGAAGTGCCGTATCTCCAAAGATCACAGAAGTGAGGAAAGTTCCATAACCCTGTTTCAAAGAAGGATAGAATTGATTCTTAGAGGCAGAGACGGAGGGATAAATCAACATTACTCATGAGGTACCAGAGGGTCATTTAGAAACCCTGCTTCAAATTATGAAGCCAGGTTCTCATTAGGCCAGGGACCCTTCGCCTTAAGTTCCCACCTATGAAACAGTGTGTGTCAATGGCGTCTAGCTGAGCTGTCCACTAGCTTCATGCAAACTTGTGCACATGTTATATCCATCACGCATATACAGATATGCATATACAGGCACATATGCATTTACATGAATTTACATGCACCAATGTTCATAACATAAATCACTGTATGTGAAAATGAAAACACAACCAGAAAGAAAGAAACAGCTCGAATGACTCCAAAAAGTATGTACCCAAGGCTTGAAAACCACTGCTACTTACATAATAATTATCATCGTGACAGCAAAACAAAACACCATATTTCCATAAAACAGGCAATAACCTCTAAGTTTTCCCATTCCTAGCTACAGAGAGTCAAGTTTTAGAAATTTTAGAGTTTCTGAATCTATGACAAGGAAGCAGATAAAAGAACTGAAAGTAGGAGGTGGGGGTTGGGATGCTAAATAACTATTCCTCAGGTATGGATTCTTATAACCTAATAAAGTACCCATAACACTCTTGACAATGGAAGCAGGGACTGTCTCTGTGCTTTGGCTGACTTTTGGGAACCTGTTCCTCATGCTGTATTGTCTTGCCCTACCTAAATACAAGGGGAGGTGCTTGGTCTTATGGCAGCTCGATATGCCATGCTCTGCTGATGCCCATGGAAGGCCTGCTCCTTTCTGAGCAGATACAGAGGAGATGAGGATTGAGGGGGATGGGGGACAGTGGGAGGAGGAAGTTGGAGAAGAGGGAGGCAAGGCTAGGGTCAGGATGTAAAATAAATTAAGTAAATAAAAAATAAATAACTTCTAATAGTGCACACAAAATGCAACATTATCCTTGATTCACAGTAGATAATAACCAAATATGTAGACATGAAGAAGACCAAGTTATTCATAATAGTTTATATAAGGAGATGGAAAGCAACGTACAACCGAATTGAGTGCATACAAGAGGTTTGCATGCAGACCCACAAGGACATATAAAAAGGGATTAGTCCAACTGGGCAGTAGTGACACACACCTTTAATTCCAGTACTCAGGAGGCAGAGGAAGGCAGAGCTCTTTGAGTTCGAGACCAGCCTGGTCTACAAGAGCAAGTTCCAGGACAGGTACCAAAGCTACAGAGAAACCTTATCTCAAAATAAATAAATAAATAAATAAATAAACAAATAAATAAATAAATAAATAAATAAATAAAAGGGGGTTAGTCCAGTAGGAAGGAAGAACATTTTAGAAATACCAAAATGAATCTCACGTAATGAGTCATGAGCTCTGACATCTTGACTTTCCACATTGTTCTTTATGTCCAAACCACTTCTTTACCATTGCACAGGACTTCTTAAAATATGATTTATTTTTATTATTTTTAATTTGCGTATTGCATCTCCTTGTGTGCATATGCATATGAGTATAGTGCTTGTGTAGGTTTGAAGAGGGCACCATATCACCCAGAGCAGGAGTTGCCCATGCTTGTGGGCTACCCAGGATGGGTTCCGGGAACTGAGCTTAGTTCTTCTGAAAGAGCAGCAAGCACTCTTAACTGCTGAGCTATCTCTCCAGTCCCTTTCTGCTGTGGCAGGTCCTTCCATCTGTGTGTTGCTTTTATTGGTTAATGAACAAAGAAACTGTCTTGGCCTGTTGATAGGGCAGAACTTAGGTTGGCAGGGAAGATAGAACTGAATGCTGAGAGGAAGAAGGCAGAGTCAGAGAGACAGAAGCTATGGAGGCACCACCAGAGTCAGACATGCCCGAGACTTTGCTGGTAAACCACCATCATGTGGTGATATACAGACTAATAGAAATGGGTTAAATTAATATAAGCGTTTGCCAATAAGAAGCTAGAGCTAAAGGGCCAAGTAGTTGGTGTAGGAGGTGCTTCTTCATTTGTATTGCTTTCATTGGTTAAATAAAGAAAACTGCCTTAGCCTTTTGATAGGGCAGAAATCAGGTAGGCATAGTAGACAGGATGGAGTACTGGGAGAAAGGGAAGTGTGACAGACGCCATGCTTCTCTGGCCCAAGATGGACACTGATTAGACTCATGCCAGTAAGCCACAGTCAAGTGGCGATACACATTAATAAAAATGGGTTAATCAAGATGTGAGAGTTAGCCAATAAGAGGCTAGAACTAATGGGCCAGGCAGTAATTAAATAAATATAGTTTCAGTGTAATTATTTCAGACATAAGCTAACCAGGTGCCGGGAATGCAGCCCTCTCCTCCTTACTACAAGTAGTGATTTAATTAATACAGTTTCTGTGTGATTATTTTGGGTCTAAGCTAGCTGGGTGGCCAGGAGAAACAAGGACCCTACTCCTACAAACTGGCACTCATGATATAGATATGAATAATTTGCATTGGTATGGATCTTGGTTTATTGATACAAATTTAAGGTCAATTTTGTTATATGTATATGTATTTCTGATCTTGAGTAAGTTATTGTGTTTGTGTAACTCATTTAAAAATGTAATGTATAATTAAGAAATATAAGTTAACAGATACTCATCTATAATAGTCAAGCTTGTAGTCATGTTAGTTAGAATTTTTTAGATGTATAGAGATATATCTCAGCTAGATAGGTATTCTTCAGATCTTTCAGAGACCTTGAGAATATGGCATTTAAAATGTTTAAGAACTTAGGACTTTTCCTAACAGTGAGACACATCTGCTCCTGGCAGCACCAACTACTTCAAGAGGAAGAATGGCATCAAAGAGGCTCCTTATGGAGTTGGTTAGCCATTTGGGCAAGAAACTGCTCCTCCCTGTACTGCTGAACTGGATATGCAGGAACTGCAGGGAAATGACTGCTGAACTTCCCTAAAGGTGAGACAATCCTTCAGGGTTCCTGCTTCATGAAAGAGTCTGTGAGACATTCTGCAGGATACAGAAGAAAGTGACTGGCAAACTGCCAATATAGGCAGACCTGTCTTTGAAATTTCCTGCTTCATGGAAAAGTCTGTTGGATACTAAGGGACTGTAGGCTGAAGTTGGATGCCCCTACAGTACAGAAAAACTTTGGGTGACTGTCCAGGCAGTGAGATGTCTCTGTCAATTCTAGAGTTTTGGAAGTTGCTTACAATGTACTTCCTGTTTACTTAGGTAATATATCCTTCTGGAGTCTTTGATGGAGTTGAAGAATTTACAGTTTTCCTTAGTTATGATTAAAGATAAAGTAGATATAAATATTGTAACTGTAATTCTTGCTTGGTAACTGTTTTGTTATATGGAATTTTACTTTGTTAAAGTTAAAGCCTTCCTTTTTGTTTAAACAGATAAGGGGAAATGGTGTGGCAGGTCCTTCTGTCTATGTATTGCTTTTATTGATTAATGAATAAAGAAACTGCCTTAGCCTGTTGATAGGGAAGAACATAGGTAGGTGGGTAAAACGGGACTGAACGCTGGGAGAAAGAAGGTGAAGAGAGAGACGCCATGGATGTGCCACTGGAGATAGACGTGATAAAATTTGCTGGTAGGCCACAACCTCGGGGTGACACACAGATTAATGGAGATGGGTTAATTTAATGGGAAGAGTTAGCCAATAAGAAGTAAGAGCTAATGGGCCAAGCAGTGATTTAATTAATATGGTTTCTGTGTGATTATTTCAGGCCTAAGCTAACCAGGCAGCTGGGAACGAACAAGCGACTCACTCCCTCCAACACCTGTCTCACAATTTTTAATTTCTAATTTACATGTCATTTTGTTTTTGTATTTGTATTGTTTTGTATAAAGAAAGTAGTTTCCTTTATCTATTTTGCCAAATATGCTTTTGTATAGCTTGTTATATTGTGCATTTGTTGCATTGCAATAAGTTTATTTTTTTCTGGAGTGTCTCTCACAATAGAGTTTTTAAATACTTTAACTTTTGGGGTTTTAGATTTCTAATAACAGAACACAGAAGAAATTTTACTGAATTAACTTAATTTACAAGTAAGAGAGACATTTCAAATAAAGGAATATATAATATGAGGTTGGAATGAGGAGTGTGTATGTGTGTGTTGATTTATGTCAAATACAAAGAGGCAAAAAATAAATGAAATATTATGATTGAAATTTGAGTTTCCTAAGCAAGAAAATGACTAGATTGGAGGTTTGTTCTGAAAAGAAAGTTAAGAGGTAATATATGTTCATGATTGATGAACAATAATCTTTCTTCTTAGAAGAACAACTGGAAGATTATAAGAGCCATGATAAGAGGATGCCAGACACTATTTCCTAGACACTACAGGGAAACTACACCCATGAAATATCAACAATATGATTAGGTAGATAAGACCTACATAATGGCAACATCAGTTGACAAGTCAACTTCTGTAGGGGAAATTCCATACAGCAACACCTATAGATAAAGATTGACAGACCATTAAGAGACAGAGAATCCATTTTCTTTAGAGAGAAGACATCGGATATGTTACCCAATCATAAGTGGTCAGTCTTAAACATTTGTACATATGAGCAATGATAAATATATACATATATATGATTATAGGTATATGCGTGTATACATGCATATGCATGAATGTGTGTAAGTATGTATGTATATACACACATATATATGTATATATGTATGTGTTTAGCAATAATAATGAGAAGTTATGAATAAAAATTATGAGAACAAGAGTGATGGATAATATCAAGAAAACTTTGATTTGAATATAATAGTTGCACTTACCAAATCATAGTGATTGTCAGTACAAGGTCAAGCCAGACAGAACCCCAGCAATGATGGAGGGAGGACACAAACCCCACCACTCATTGAGGATCTATTGGCATTTGATAGGGAAAGTCCACTTTCTTTAATAATGTCATTTCTGGTTGGTGAATCATTCCAAAGAGTGGTTGGGCAACACAAACTGGACTCGTTGGGGGAAAAGTTAGAATAAGAATAAAAATAAGGTAGAAGGGGAGGATTAGAAGAGGAGAAGGAGGAGGAAGAGGAAGATAACTCAAAGTTGAAGAGGTGTAGAGAGTTAAAGGTGGAGAGTTTATGTGGAGAGGTGAATAGAATCAAAATACATTGGAAGAAATTCACAAAAATTAATAAAATAGTAAAAAATACAAAAGAATTTTCTTTGACAGTGAAAAGTCTTCTGATTAAGAATAGATGGAGTTTGCCTTCTATATGTGTACCTTGAGAAAATCATGGTGCCTATTAGTCAAGATAAAATGGTAATATTAACTCAACAGAAAAAATTTTGCATGTGAATCTTTTAAAGTTTAATATTATAATAATCTATCAACATTTTCTGGAGAAATGTGAAAAAGAACCTACTCTTCCCAGACAGGGCAACCATGAAACAACAAATAGGATTCCACTGAAGTCCAACTTGTGGGACCAGTAAATTAATTCTGACTTAGTTACAAAGCATAGGTGAGAGGTTACTTACAGGAGCAATTGAACAACCAAAAATTCTCATGCTAGGATAGATGATGACTTCCACAGAGCTGCACAGATGGATTCTCTCCTTTAGCTAATCTTCCACCTTCTATTATTCTACTACCTTACAAAACACAGGAAAGGACATAACATGTAGTTGGAGCAGAGTTGCATAGATCAGCTGTGTGGCGCAAGACACTGTAGCCAGAATCTACCTATTTCGGTGATGATGTTGACAGTCAACAGACCAGATGCTAACAACCTCTTCACAGATGCAGCTTATATTCCCATAGTTCCATGGTCTTGTTGCCATGCATAACACACTACGACAGGCTGAAACCAGGATCCAAAATAAATCTTCTCTCTTTGAAAGTGTTCTTTCAAGGCATCTTTATAATACCGATGAAAAGCATAACACATGCATAGGGAAAGTGTACTCTTCCCTAGAGAAGTCTATCTTCCCACTCTTAGCATCCCTGGGTTAGCTGTAATTCTGTGTATGTGGTGGAGGGCCTATGGTCTTTACCTGGTCCATTATTATGATGTCTATTTTTGTGGTCCTAGTTTAGCTCATGTATGGAAATTTGTTAAGACTTTATGGGTGTGGCTTCTAAAATACCTAAGAGACATGGTCTCAAAGCAAATTCCCTGATCTTTAACTTTTACAATATTTTTGTCCTCTCTTCTACAATGTTACCTGAGCCTTAGATGCAGGAATGGTTTGGAGATGTATCCATTGGGACTGGGCTTCACAATTTTGCATTCTGTTTGGATGAGGTTTTCTGTAATGGTCCCTGTCTATCACAAGAAGTTTCTTATCATGTACTTCAGTTTCTATAAAACACGTAGACAGGAATTTCACAAAGAAGAGAAGAGGTGGGTGAGATTGGTAAGCCTGAAGGGATTATTTTTATGGAACTTCAATGAAATTATATAAAAAATAACTATCAGAATGGAGTTTCTATTACAGGTTTTTTATGTCTACTATATTGCTAGTGACATTATTTTTAAAATATGCATCTATGTATTAAATGTGTATATCTGTGCCTGTGTGTACCACAGGCATCCAAGAGATTACAGAAGTAAAAGAGGGCACTGGATCCTCTGGAACTTACGGACTGTTGTATGCCTCCATGTGGATGCTGTGAGTCAAACCCAGGATCTCTGCAAGATTAATAAGTGCTATTAATCACTGAACCATTTCTCTAGCCCAGTACCACATTTCAAATAGTGGAAGGTAGCAATCACCCTTAAAATAGGTGTTGTGTTCACACTTTCTGACTTCAATTCTAATTTTCAAAATTGTGTTCATATTTTCTATTTTCAGGGCTGGAGACATGACTCAGGGTCTAAGTGTCTTTTCTCCCAGAGGGTCAGGGTTCAAGTTCCAGTAACTACATGGCAGCTCCCAACCATCTATAACTTAAATTTCATGGGATTTGATGTCCTCTTCTAGCATCCGCCTGTACCAGCCACACACACGATACACAAATAAGTGTGTCGACAAAACATTCATGCACAAAAAAGTAGAAGGAAATAAATATTTTTTCTTTCTTTCTTTCCTTCTACCCTTTCTCTCTCTCTTTCTTTTTGTTTTGCTTTTTAAGGACAAGCTTTCTTTGTGTAGCCCTGGCTGTCCTGGACCTCACTCTGTAGACCAGGCTGGTCTTGAACTCAAGGAGATCCGCCTGCATCTGCCTTCCAAGGGCTGGGGTTAAAGGTGTGTGCCACCATTGTCCGGTATAAATATTGTTCAAAACTTTTATTTTCATATTTAATTTTTCAAATTAGTTTGTCAGTTCTCATGTCCATAAGAGCATTTTTATTGAGGTTATGCTTAATCCATAGGATGAATTTTGGATGAATGACAGGCTTCCTGTCTCATCAATGGAAACATTAAGCTTTCATCTTTACTGATGACTCTTCACACTGATGTCTGTAGTCTCAGCATACAGACATTTCATGTCCCTTGTCAAGTATATTTCTAAACATTGATGCGTTGGTATCATTTTGCAATTTTTGATGTTATTTTGGAATTCTGCCCTTCCCTGATCTTTCTTTCTCTGCCCTCCTCTTTCCTCTTCTGCCTCCTCCACCTCTACCACACACAATGGAGATCAAAGTACAAGCTTTGCAATGTTCACATGCTGCATTCTTACTGGGCTGATTCCCCAGACTTAAAAGTGTTCTTGGGGACTGCTAGCTAATAGCTTTTGAAATTCAACTTGTTTCTTGACCTATTCAAGACACATTTGATAAATTATAGTTGGTTTTATTTTTCTACTTGTTAAATCTACTTCTTTTCTACTTGCTAAATCCAACTTTCTGTTGGATTTGTTCACCTAAAGTAAGCTCCCAACACCAGTTTTTAATATCTACCCTTTATCCATGGTATCATGGTACCATCTGCTAAAGGATTATTGATTTTTTTGTTTTGATTTGTTTTTAAAAACATCCATGTCTGAAACATGATTAATAAAACCTCAGGGGCAGGATTGGGTTTCAACCTGAAGATTCAAAAACCAGACAGCCACTAGCGCTTACCTCAAACTCAGTTTGAAATGGCAATCTTGTCTCCTGGAATCTCAGAAGGAGACTATCTGAGAGCTGTCTCCTCCAATTTTATATTCCTCTCTGGAGCTGGAATTAAAGGCGTGCACCATTGGGATTAAAGGTGTGCACCACCCGATTTCTGTGGCAACTAGTGTGGCTACTGGGATTAAAGGTGTGTGTTACCATAACCTGGTCTATAAACCTGACCAGTGGGACTGTTTTACTCTCAGATCTTCAGGCAGTCTTTATTTATTAAAACACAACTGAAATGTCACTTCACATGTTCCTTTCATGTTTAACTGCTCTCCCACATTTGGAGAAACCATATGCTTACGGAACTTTATGTGTTTAGTTCTCTTATTAAATTTGTAAATATAGTTGAGAGACATATCAGTTCCAGGACTAGAAACAAATGGGAATTATTCATTACTAACTGGAGAACTTATGAGAACAACTCTACAGGAGGTAAGCGAACCACAGTGGTCAAGTTGAGGATGAGTGATATTGACTTGTAAAACACCAAGGATCATGCTGGAAAAAGCTAATGTTACATTAAAATCACTGCTAGTAGCAGTAAAGCATCTTTGAAGCTGTATATATGAAAGCATATTCACCTTTGGTTTCAGGTAGAGGGAAAGGACATTACCTTTTTTAAAAAATATTTTGCAGGGTATGTTGTGAGAAGATCAGATTTCTGAAAATTACTGTAGTATATTTCTTGAGCAGTAAAGCAATCTCTATATATCAAAAAATTCAGACACTTTGCCAAGCACTGTGAAATTAACCAGAATATTTTTTCCACAGGTTTATCTGAACCCAAGTTTTAGAATATCAACAAATCAAACAGACAAATGGTGAGGGGGAGGTTACAAATCTTTAAGTGATAGTTTAAGAAAGGGTTGGTAGACTATTGATTTTATAAACTACTAAGTGACTTTTGAGATTATAATCTTTGTTAGCAAGAAGGGTTGTTTGAGGGTGGAAGAAATTGCTTTTGGAAATTTTTATGAAAGTGTTAAAATGGGGTTTCTTGGAAGAAGAATCAATTTTAGACAAACAAAGGCTGACCTAAAACCCAGGGAATCAAAGACCAAATGAAATTCCCTTTCTCTCTCTTCCTCTCTCTCTCTCTATCTCTCTCTCTCTCTCTCTCTCTCTCTCTCTACACACACACACACACACACACACACACACACACACACACGGGGAGAGAGAGAGAGAGAGAGAGAGAGAGAGAGAGAGAGAGGGGGGGGGGATTAGAGCAAATTGAGATGCCCGATGTTTGAAGAGATGGCTATATATGTTAATATTAAATCATAATATGAAAGCTTAATTATCAACTGTGCAGATAACCTGGAGTAACAAGAGCAATTTCAGAACAAAGTAAGAAGAGAACTGGAAAAGCAAAGTTAGCCTGACTAATAACACCCTTCCCAATTATAGGATTTAGTGGTGGGAGGTAAAGGTATGCCACAAAGTGATCACGCAACTCAACAGATCTCACATAAGGGATTTATGGGGGGAGGGAGTGAAAGGTTGTCTTGGAGTGGGAACTAGAGAGAGACACACATACACACACAGACACACACACACACACACAGAGAGAGAGAGAGAGAGTCAGAGTTGGGAAGACAGAATGAATAAGAGAGCAATCTGGGATGACGAGGATCTTTTAAAAGGTTGATGACTGAAGATGACATAGCTGTGAGGCCCTGAGGCCCTCAGGGCAGACTGGGAGAGTGTCTATTTTTAACACCCAACCATGGGTTAATCAAGAAATGAAATCTCAGTAACCAGTATCAGCAGGTTAACTCTGTTGCAGAATGTCTCTGCAGTAAGGCGATGTCGTATGCTGTGCTAGGGATGAAGAGGGGCAAGGGATATAAAACTTACTTTTTGTGAATAAATGAGAAGACTTTTGCCTTGCTTTTGCCATATCAGCCAAAGAAGATTTAGGACACAACATGGGCCCTAACAGTAGACCAAGATAAAACTGGCTTCCACATTGATGCTTCCTCTCCAGGTCCCAGAACCATGTCACCCTATCAACACTTCTTTTATCCATTACATTTCCAGCATCTCCTTATACGGTTATGAATCCAAGGACTGGGCCTTTGAGATTCTTTAGAGACCTAAAATTATTTTCCTATTTTGTATACTAATGCTTCCTTGTGTGTTACACCATCTATAATCTTGTTCTATTAGACATAATCCTTTCCCTTTTTACCCATTGATCCATTCAAAACTGACTTGTGTCTATTTTTCTCATTTCCAAAGAAGAATTCTTTACAATTTTATGAACTAACCTATACCCTTCCTCTTCTTTAAATAACTGGAGAAAGGAAGGGCTACCATTTTTCCAAGACAAAAGATCTTACCTTCAGGTCCCAGACACTGTTGTAAGCATTGCAGCTCAGATGGAAAGATATCCTGGCAGTTGGGAGCCATGAACTATCACATAGTCATTGCAAGCATAGCCACTTATAGTTCTGATCCAGGGAAGGGTTTCCCCAAAGTGAGTTTAATAGCTCTGCTCCTGCAGGAAAGGTTTCCCCAGCGATATTGGTACAGCTCTGCTCAGGTCCTGCCAAGTGTTACAGATCTGCCAATAGAAGGCAGGGAAGAGACACCAGGGGACTCAGCAATCATCATGTGAATTACAAAATAAAGGTAACCAAACCACATCAAAGAATGTATATTAAAAGATATGGATTAATATAAGTTATTAGAGCTAGTTAGAAACAATTCCAAGCTATTGACCAAACTTCTATAATTAATAATAAATCTTTGTGTAGTTATTTGGGAGCTGGCTGGTGGGACAAAAAAATCCATCTAACTAAAACTGTCCTCACAATGGTTGAATAGCATCAGTTTAATTCAATGACACCTGCCATTTCATATATTTGCATGTATATGCAGGTGTACATATATGCACTTATGTACATGAGTGTGAAGTTCATAAGTTGAGGTCTGTGTCATCTTCCACCTTATTCTACTGTATTCACTAAGGCAGAATCTTTCACTTGATACTAATGTTTGCCAGAACTGGAAGTCTAACTAGCCAGCTTGTGTTGGAACCCCTTGGCTCTACCTCCTAAGAACTAGAATTACAGGCTGGCTGCATAGTCCACCTGGCATTTACATGGGGATCCTAATTCTGTTCCTCACACTTGTGTGGTAAGTGCTTTAACCAACGAACCAGTTCCACAGCCTGGCACCTGGCTATTTTTAAACCAACCATCCGGTTTTTTATATTAAAACATTAAGCGTCACGCGAATGAAACCAATTAGAGTCATCTGAATCGTCAAAGACTGCACAGGACCTAAGGACAAATAAGAAGGGCCCAGGGTTTGCAAAAACAGGTTAAGTGAATTCTATTTCTGTCCTCCTTAGTGTGTCTACTGTCGAAAGGAGAGTGGTCTTGACTGGGCAAATTCCAAGCATAGGACTGTCAGTATTGGTCATCTGGAAACAGAGCTATGCTCTGGCACTTTATGGTTTTTCTCCAACCCTAGCCCAGCCCACACGGGGATGTCCCAGAAACCCGAGTTTGAATACATCCTGTCCCTGTGATCTCTACACATCAGTCTTGTTGAAAGGAGGCAACCTGGAAGTGGGAAGGGAAGAACAGTTACTGTAGGAAGTGTTCCACAGGGCCTCCTGGGACCTGATGTGCAGATGGAAGTAGGAAGTAGGTTGGTTGTTATGTTTGACATCAATCAAGAGATACTTCCCGTCTGCAAGACAGTTATCGGGTCCTGCTCATTTATTGTTTCTGCAAGGAGGCAGCAGGAGCAGACTTGCAATGGAAAATTTTTCTAGTTAGGTGTTTTTATGATTTTAGCAAAGATATAAACACTCCCATTTTTCATGGGAGAATGAGAGTGCTTAAACACACATCCAAGGAAGCTCTGCAGCCTTTCAAGTGGAGGAGCCTTCCAAGGGAGTTGCTGCTTTGGAGCCTAAGTCTTTTAAGCCTAAAGCTATCAGTCTGAGGCCATTTGCTTTTCATGTTACTGAGAGCAGGGGGTGGGGTGCATTGAATGTAATAAGAGTCAAACAGAGCTCCAGTGGGGACAAGGAAATGGACTTTCAGAGAGGTTTAATTCATTCCATTTCAATGGTGTAAAGTTAAAAGAGACAGCAAGGCAGGGGTCTAGACAGAAGGTGAGCTCTGAAGGTGTAACTGCCGAGACTCATTTCCTTGCTTATAACTTCCCTTGAAGACAAACATGAAATTAGGGCCATCAGCAGAATTCTGACCAAGGACATGTCTGTACTAAGTCTCTCCACAATTTATTCATTTCTGCTTTGGTTGATACGAAATTAAGAGTTGTGTAGGAATAAGACCATTTTTATTATTCTCTTATATATCTCCTCTGGAAAAAAATTGTCATAAGAAAGATTAAGAAAAAGAAGAAAAGGATAGAAAACCAGATTAGTGGGCCTTCAGAATTTAGTGGGAAAACCCAAACTCAAAAATGCTGAGAATTCAGTCCATGCATGATTTGTGTCATTTTTCAGTAATATATGATGTTTGTAACTCTTCAGTAACCGTCCAGAGGAAGGAAAACAACATAGTCTCAACATCCAGCATCTGGGTATGAACAGTCACCAGACAACCAAACCCTCAAACTTTGGCCAGAGTGACTACCACTCTGAGTGACAACCAATCCACACAGTGGTTCAGCAGACTTCGTGTCCCAGACCAATAGCCAGAGAGCTAGGCTCAGCCCCAGACATCTGACCCTGGGTGTATCATTTGCTACAACAGGGAAGGACTGGAGAGGGACTTAGATCAATCACTCTTTTGGTACATTCTGAATTAGCAGCTAAAGTGGCAAGGCCGGGGCTGGAAAATTTTGACTTACTTACCAGAATAAGAGAATGTCAGCTCAAGGAATTGAAAGCTGTTGGGCTTATGCACTCTTTATAGTCTTAGCTCTATTTAAATGGAATAGATATTCATTCTGTGCTTTTTCCCCTCAGGCTCAATTCTTTTTTGGGGAGAGATGTACTGACATTCAGAGACATGGGTGATTTCAATATTTAACATTAGACATTTCTCTACCTTATACTAGGCATTCCTCAGAATCTACAGTCTTCTGAGAGCCTGATTTCTGCCCTTGCTTAGGTGTTTCCGCTTCCTGAGAGAATATGTTTGTCATCTAGAATGCAAAATACATATCATAACTATGTGCTGGGCAACAAAGCAGATGTGAACACATGCTACCTAGAAGACTATTAATATAAGTGGGGTTTTAATAAAAATTGGCCTTGTAATGAGAACTTAACAGCATTTTCTCTGACCTTCTTATATTTCAATGCAGCATTTGCTACTACTATCCTCCATATTTGAAAGCAGAACTGAACAAGACTTACAGATGAAAGCCACCGGATTTTGAAGCCAAACTCTTGTTAATCACAGTATCATGTCAAACACATGTATTTATTGGAACTTCGTTTTAGTTACGATATTTTTCCCATTTTTGTTTCACTGAATTTTGCAAAAGAGGCCCTCCAAAGAAACTTTTACGTCAGGTATTATCTCTTCACAGCTGACATTTATTCTTCCCGTAGAAGGATCTTACCATCAGACGTGTGTTGGTCCACTGCCTGGAATTTATTTGAAATGAATTTCTTTTTGTGGTGGGGATAAGGGATAATACTTTTTTTTTTTAAACAGCGTGTTTGATTTTGTGGATAACATTTAATAGAGTGATGTCTAAATGTCTCCTGAAGGTAAAGTTCTGATTTGCTAGCAACGAACTCAATGAGTTTCAAAAGTTGAGACTACAATCCTGTCACCCAAACTCCTTTTATTATACACATCCCCCAGGAGCTACTATAACCCTGCAGTTGTGTCTGCAATATAAACAGAATATGTGTTTCACAGGGTATAAAAATGCCAACGGAAACTGCTTAATTTTATCAGGCTGCTTTTCAGAAGGTGCTGACAGGCTTATAGAGGCAAGGGCAGCCGTGGAGGCTGCCAAACCTACACTCTTGTGTCTTTTTCGTTAAGTGGCATGACAGATTAACTCAGCCTGGGTTTTGCATTTGCAATTGGTACAGAGGCCCCACAGGTCTTAGGAGCAAATGCATGTTTGACACCTATTTATCTTTGTCAGGGGGTTGTCATGGGAGCTGAGGTGATATTGACTTAGGGAAGTCCTTTGAGGAGAGGCTGTAGAAACTGGATCTATCTGCTTGATTCTATTTCCATATCTATCCACTGCTTGCCAGAAGGTCAAATTTCCCTCCCTTCTCTATCAGCACTTCCTGACAGTTCTATATCCTGTAGTACATTTAGTAATATTCAAGGAGGTTGAGGTGTGACTGGTGATAGGATTGACAATGGATATGTTAGAGACAGTCTCTTCTGGGAACAGTTGCTTCAGTTGAAAGAACACTTTGCTAGCCAGGAATGGTGGGATAGGCCTATAATACCAGTTATTGCTACTATAGCAGCTAAGGTCGGAGAATTGCAAATATAAAGTCCCTGTCGACTACAGAGTGAATCCATGACCAACCAGGGAAATGTCCTGAGACCCTGCCTCAAAGTAAATAGTATAAAAACACATAGGGGAAGAGCTCAGTGGTAGAGCATTTGCCTGGCATGTATGAGGAACTGAGGTCAGATCTCAGCATCAGTGGAGGCGGGAGTATTTTCTTGAGATTTTAAATTTTCTTACATTAAAGAATGGTGATTGAAATAAAGTCCCCAGGTGATTTTAAGAAATACATTCTATTATGTTGATTGTAGAGGGAGAGGGTTTGGGAGAGACAGAGAGGGAGAAAGGGAGCAGAAAGAAGGATAGCGGAAAACTAAAAATAGAAGAGTAATCATAATCTAGAAGAATCTATTAAGGCAAATCTATCATTGTGAGAAAAAAATACATTCTAAGTCATTGAAAGTAGAAAACTATAGTATTTCCTTATGCATTACTTTAATATGGTAAGTGAAAATGCATTTCAGTTGTCTTAAATCTCAAATTTCAAATTAGCAAATGAGCTTTCTAAGGCTTTGTGCCTGTGCATTGGGATGAAAAATGAGTGCACACTCTCATTTTCTGAAAGCAAACACCCAACATCAGTATAAATAGAGAAAAGGAAACTCACACACGTCACATATGTATGCATGCACAAACCCATGCCTCCATCTCCACTGGCCTTCTTTCCACTTTCCTGTCATTTCTCCACCTACTTTTAAAGTTAAAGTTTTAAAATTGGAGCTCTGACATGCGCTAAGCAAACGTTCAACATCTTCTTCGCACTGTCTCAGTGAGCACCATACCACACCAGGTGGAGACAGGGATGACAGAGCCACTTACCGGGCCTGATTTGCAGACTCTGCGACTTTCCCAGCTCCACGAACTTCCTTCAAGACTCTTGCAAGTTCAAGACAGACAGAAATCACAGCATGGAGAAAGGGAAGTGGGCACCAAGTTTCACAATTACTTCAAGAATATTTACTGGGGGAGGGAAAATCGGTTTCCTTCAATGGAGCCCACTGTGTGTATCAACTACAGGTTAAGGTAGGCCTAATACTCAGGAGTAATTGACTAATTCAAAATTATCTCCATTTTTTTCCTTTTCGTGTTCTCTTTGTTTTTGTTTGTTTTCATTTGGCATTTATTATTTAAGAGAGAAAAATCATGGAGTTGGGTGGGTAGGGAGGTAGGGAGGACCTGGAAAGAGTTGGGGGAGGGGAAAGAATACAAACAAAATAGATTGAATGAAACATTAGAAACATAAAAATACCACTCAAAGTAATATATCTTCCAGAATCTGAGACTTACTCACATAAAACTGTTTTTAAAGCTGGGTGGTGGTGGTGCACACCTTAATCCCAGTACTTGGGAGGCAGAGGCAGGTGGATCTCTGTGAGTTTGAGGTCAGCCTGGTCTACAAAAGCTAGCTCCAGGACAGGCTCCAAAGCTACAGAGAAACCCTGTCTCAAAAAATAGCCAACAAGCAAACAACAAAAAAAAAAACTGTTTTTAAACGAAATTGTTTTAAAAAACTTTCCTTCTATAGTTGATAGACTACTTAATAGATGTTTATACATCATTTCTCAATGATATTTTTGTTCTAAAACCCCTTCTTAGGAATAATTATATAGATAATTTTCAGTTCACTTACACAGCTAATGGGAAGGACACCAAAGATATGACATACACCAAAGCAAAATAATTAAGAAGAATAAATGAGGGTAGAGAGCTGATCTTTCAATACTCATGTATATCAACCAATCAAAATCAAGATTAAATAAAGTCAATCAAACAAAATCAATAAAACCAGTATCTATTAATTCTCCTCAAGGAACACCAACTTTAACATCATAAGCATTGTTTATGATAATTTTAATAAACCTTTAGAAGGGACTATTTATTATTGGTCATACTCTTTCCATTTTCTGCAAGTTAGTCTTTGTCCTGGTAAATAAGCTCAATACCATAATACATTCACTGATTCTGTAACTCTTCCAAAAGTGTTATGATTTTCTGCCTTCCATTATAAATAGTCTGATTTTGCTTAGATGCATTTGTATGTGTGATTTTAAATTATGTGTCCTTAATTAAATATTTTGCAATGGTTAATCCTTTTAACATTCTTTTTAGCTTGATAGTCTTCATTCCCATGAATTATATATGCCACACTACAAGCAATAGGATAAAAACTAATGACATTTCTTTGAGAACTTCATCCAACACAGAGCTGATGTATCTTCTGAGCATCAGTATTAACTATCAGCCATTTATTGTTTTCATGTGTGCCTATTTTTATTACATCATATTCTGGTTTATGCCCTGTCCTATATGATGATATATGAAAAATTATAAAAGAAAATGAACATAATCACAGAAAAGTAACTCTATGAACCTAATAGATACGATATGTGCCAGATACTTTTCACTACAGATAAGATGGAAGGCATCTAGACTCTATAGCTGCAAAAGTTCCAAGCATAAGTTCAGGCTCAGATGCGACTTAGCATAAGTTTTTGTTTGAGCATTGAGTAGTGGTTTTGTAGCCAGTTGGCCACAGCATGTTAACAATTTGGGAATGAGTTATGCTTAGTCAGTATAGTACTTTCTGCTGACTGAATAAAGAAATTTATTTCTCAATTTTTACAGCAGTTGGTTATTTATGTCACTGTTCATAACCATGATTATATCTAGAGATGATGAATAATATAAGCATTAATAAAAAGAATAGTTTCAGGGGAAAAAAAGTGAGATGTTCATGTATGTATATCATGGGTGATACTGTGTAAAATGCCCGAGACCCTTGGCTCTTAGATTTCCCTGGATCTGAACACTGCATTTATCTCCCAGTTCTCTGCATTTCAATACAAATTAATAAGAGCTTACTAAGTCTCAATTCACTCTTAACAAAAGAGATTACTGTAAGGATTTAATAGTGGATTATAAGTGGAGTTCTTTGTAAAGTACATTGAATTTAGTAATTATTCAATAAATGTGTTTGCTTATTTTTGTGGTGATTGTGTTTGATATAGCTGAAGAGGTGGGTGGGAAGGTGGCCAGATGCAATGATGTCAGCACATGTTGGGTGGTGGAGAAACTCAAGGAACTGCTCTGGTAGTGTGGGTTGAAATAAAAATTTCCCTTGGTGACTCAAATTTTGCTTCTTCTATGCAAAGCCCTTCAAACCATTTTTCCAATCCAGACTTCCCTCCAAGAGTTTCCCAGCATGAACTTTGGTCAAAGGCATCTCCTTGATGGTTCTTGGTGAACCTTGCTTAGAAAGGACCATTATTTGCTCACAAACATACTTCAAATTTCCTAGAGCTCAAAGGCCTGTCCAAACTTCATTCCAGGGAAAATCTTTCTAAAAACCACATCTTTCCCTTTCTGAAATTTCAATACAGCAATTCGTTTTTGACTTGTATTTTGGTGATGTGATACTATTTCACACTACTACAACACACAACTACACATTCCGTGGCTTAAAACAGCAAAATTCATCTTACAGTCCTTTAGGTTAAAACCTGGCCTCTCTCAGTTAAGATCTAGAACATGTGGGTCCAGGGGAAATAGCTTTCATGTTCATTAAGGTCTTAGTAAGCTTCATTCTCATCCAGCTGTGAGAATGAGGTCTGCACTTACTTTTCGTCTCTTGGCTGCGGTTTCCCTTATGAGCCTAGGGCTCTTTTTACCTTTGCAACTGTTACAGGTGTCGGAGAACAAGTACACACGCCATCTTTGTCATACTCTCGTAGTGAGACTCACTTTTTGCCCCCTCCCAACTTTTTCCACTTGAAGAACTTGGGTAATTAGACTGAGCCCAGCATGTAATCCAGAATAATCTCTAAATCTCTTCATGCTGAAGTCCTGTCACTGAGGTCACTCCTGTTGATGTCCCTTTCTTCCACAATCTTATGAATCATTACTCCTTCAATCTAGACAGTCCATTTAGGATTGTTATCACACGTAGTTGTATACGAATCATGTACAGTGCCAAGGTGTCAATATCATGTCTTCCTTTCAAAGCTTTGCCTGGTAAAGAGAATCGAGAGAGTCTTTACAAAGTTACCTTCTGTTGCCCTAACTTGATCCACCCCAAAGATTTCAAAGCAAATCAGTTAAGAGCATACTTAGGTCAATCATTAAATCTGGGGTCATGGGATTCTTCAAATATTTTTGTCTCCCAATAGTCATATTTATAAAAGATTTATTTCATTTCTAATCTGAAAGACGATCTTGGAGGATCCTCCTGAGATAAACTCCTCCTTATTTTGGTGCTATGAACTTGACCAGGGTTGGACTGAATCGAGCAACAGGTGCCATGAACTTGGAGCTGAACTTGAAGGTTGAGTTCATTGGCTTAGAGTAAACAGTTCCTCACCGTGTTTATTAGAACCACTGTGACAGTGGTCAAGGAGACAGTGTCAATTGTAGAGAAATGACAGGAGTTTCTCTAGCAAAGCATATTTAAATATCTTTTCCTCATACTAAGTTCTTTATTGGTGTAATTTTAATCTATTCTTAATTGATGACCAACTAAAATAAAGGAATCCCAATTTCTTCTGACATTCTCCACTGCCTCTAACATTCTCCACTTCCTTAGAATTGAAACAGTCCCTCCTAGACAGAGGCTCATTATGATTCAGAAAGTACGAAAATCAGGAGTCTTGGCTGGAAGATAAAGACTTACCACCAAGCTAGAGTGTGTGAATTCCATCTCAGAGCACACATGGTGGAATTTGAGAGCTCAATCTCCCAAGTTGTTCTCTGATCTGCGCATGTGTGACTTGTTATCTAGGAGCTTGAGTATACACAAATTGACTCACACACACACACACGCACACGTGCACACACACACACACACACACACACAGAAAGACATAGAAAAAATTTTCAGTGTATGTGAAAACAGAAATTGTTTCTTGTTAAACATATTTGTTTCAGATATTATCAAGTGACCTTCTTGAAGAAGCATGAACAAATACCTCTTCAACCAAGGCGGATCCCCCAAACAGACCCAAGAAACAGTACCTGAATCTAGAGCATTGAGCCAGCGACTTTACTGGGTCACGTGGAGGAGTTCGGTTGATGGCTATTTACAGCATAGATAACTCAAAGGCAGCTGCATTATGTGGCATAAGTGACAACTTAGGAATTGGAGGCAGCTCAGTTGGTTGGAGAGCCTCCTCTCCCTGGCAATTATTGCTTCTTACATAATTTTGGGAGGAATTTTCTGAATCTAGAATTTAGGTTTTTCTATTTTTCCTGAGGAAAACTTATCATTGTATATTGAAATTGCATTCAAGTCTTTCTACAAGGAAGCCTTGCTCTATTCCTTTCACCTACACAGAATGTGAATAAAACATCACAGAGATGTTTCTTATTCCCCAAGAGCAGTGCTGTGTTCACCTTGATAAATACTGAGCACAATAGCATACCAATTGACTAATAAGAGCCATCACTGAAAAATAACATAGGAAAGTTGCATCTCTGTGAACTCACTATGTGTTAAAATCCCAGTCAAATGTTTCTCCCCACAATAAGATTAATATTAATCAGTTTTATTTGCTTTCTCAACCATTGCAATGATTGTTTCGATTTACAGGGTTTGATTGACAACTTAGACTTCAGATAACTCAGCCTCCATCAAAAGACTAGCAAACATATTAGATTTATCCAAGGTTGTTATAAAATGGTGCCGTCGATTTCAAAAATGACATAAAAAAGAATTCTTAGCGGTCAGACAGTTCCTTATCTCTGACTTTGTCCACGGAATGCTGTATTTTACTGTTGTATAACACAGATATAGCTTAAGCATTGAGAAATTAAATTTATCATTGTTGTTTGAAAATAATGCCCTGTTCCCATATAAGAACTACTGGCCCCAGTTGGTGGCACTGTTTGGGAGGCTATGGAATTTTAGGATATGGCGGGAGTTTGCCATTTGGGGTGGGCTTTAGAGTTTATAACCTAACCCTACTTCCTGTTTTTCCTCTCCTTCCTGTATAAGGATTAAATGTGATCACCCGGCTTCCTGACTGTCAAGCTGGCCTCAATCTCTTGCAGTCAGGCCTTCTTCACTATGATGGACTGTATCTCCTTTAGAATTGCAAACAAAAATAAGCCCTTTCTTCCCTAACACAACTGTTTTGGGAGGGAAGGAGGTCAGAGCATTTCATTATAGCAACAGGAAAGTCACAAACATAATCACTCTGTGTCCTATGGCAGAACATGTTAATTCCAGGATGCGAGTAACTTGATTTCGGATGAAACCTTATTCAATTCCATTTTGCATCTTCCAAATGAAAGCTAGATTCACGTTTTGCCTTCTCAAGGAAAAAAAGTATGTTTACTCATTAAATATTAGTAGCTTTTATATGACAAACACTGTGAGATAGACTAGAGCAAAGGGTCGCAATACTGAAAGGCAAAACTTCACATATCAGACTCTAGAACATTCTGTTCAGAGGCAAATGCTCAATATAATAAAATCAGTTCAGGGAAGAAAAAAAAAAACAATGCTAGCCTGCATTTGGCAGCTGATCACAGGTCTCCACATTGTATTCTCCCAGAAACTAAATAAAGAAAAATGATCTCAGAAAGGCCTGTTGTTTTGGCAAATGGTGAGATGCAATCACATTTCTACATATCACACTGCGGTTGGTATTTTATAAATGGTTAATGCTGGTGCAGTTCCAAGAGGCATTAAAAATATTAGAGTCAGTAGCAGCTTTAAAGCTCAGCGGTTCTGCTGATGAGCAAGGGCTGGCAGCGTCTACACAGAGCAATTATTGCACAGCCAAGCACTCGAAAATGTATTTCTAGAAGCAAAATGTGATGATGATGAGGGAAATTATGGGGTGAACAATGCCAAAACAGTTATAAGGAAAATGATGCACTGGGGCAAACAAAGGTACTGAGGCACAAAAGTCATGTCTAGCAGCCTGTGCACATGATAAAGAAGGCTCTGTTCAAGTTTTAAGGAAAAATGAAAACATAGAGACTTGAAGCATGGCAGCCCCAATACTAAAGTCTAGTTGTTATGTGATTATTGATTATGCTTTTTTCCCTAATTCTCACTTTAGTGTGTGTGTTTGTGTGTGTGTGTGTGATACACATGTGTGTGCATGCCTTGTACATCTTATATGTTATATATGTGTGTATTTGTCAAATAAATTTTGGTTAATGAATCTTTATAATCAGAATTCCCTTAATTTTGTATATGTTTAGTTAAATAATTTATTTAGTATGTGTGTGCACATGCGCCATAAGTCAGTTCTCCTGATATTATGTCGATCCTGGAGGTCAATCTCAGTTCATCAGACCTGGAAGCAATCACCTTTACACACCCTTACACACCCTTATACACCCTTACACACCTTGCCATCCCACAGTCCATCCTTTCCACTTTCTTCAAACTCTTCCAAAATGTTCCTTTTCTAATACCACAGTGCAGAGGTAGTAGAACACACTAAGTTGTGACCCGTGCCTCATCAGTCCTTTGGAAGCTCGGAAGTTCTTCTCTGCCTTATACCTTCACACTTCCAAGTTCCAGGTGGCTTCTCAGGTTCTCTGGGTGCAGAGATTTCACTTTCCATTGGCTCTCATATTCAACTGCTCATTGCCTTCTTTACAATAGATGCTCAACATTGACATTGTGTTCTACTTTCACCATTTAGTTGTAAAGCTCAAGAGTTTTTTTTTTCTCCTTCCTCCCAATTAATCTAGAAACCTAGCCTACAGAATATGCATAGTGCTTCCTTTTCTATGTCAAATCTGTCCAGTATCTTTCATTGCCATCTCTCTAACTCATCACTTTGGACTTCCCCTAGAGCAACAATCTGATCATTTTTTTCTGCTGACATACACTTTTCCCCTCTCCTATGCTATTCTGTACAGCACTATCAGGAAGAGAATAAAAAGTAACGACATGAGCATAACTTGTGTGTAAAAAGTTCTGCAATGTCTTTACTTGCAGGTTAAATGCAAACTGCTTGCTCTGTCTCTTACCAAAGAATACAGTGAACTCTGTCTCATCCAATCACATTGAGGGAAGCTACAAAGTAATTATACCCTTAGTCATGTCTTTTCTAAATATTTTGCCCCATGCATCTTTATTTACTAAACTAGTATTCTGGTCAATGAGATATACTGGATTCTGATCACATTCAAGGAGGCCAGAATTTTAATTTTATTGGAGTAATTTAGAACTATGGGGTCTAACTATCATTACTAATTATTGGTGTGTTTGTGTAAATAAGATCTATTGTGCATGAGACTCAGTTTCTGAGGGAAATAGGGCAAGTCTTTGTGTGTGGATGTGAGAGTCAGGCACCTTGCCTGAATGGAGGGTAGTGTGTCAGATTTGAATTCAAAGCTTAGATATCTTGACTTCTAATCTATGTCTCTACTTCATCATATGAATAAATGAACTGTTACCCATATCAAGTCCAAAGCTGTGGCAACAAAGGGGTCTGAAGTCAAACTCTCATTACACTACTTATCAGAAATGTGGAGTTGAAAAAGCTCTTAATAATTCTTCCTTACCTTACTAATCTGTGAAATGGACCCAAAAGGATTATTGTGAATTTAAAACACAGTAGACAACTAAACAGAATACATGTGTTATAAAAACGACCTTCATTTTGTGAGTTACTGAAATAAAAAAGTGTAAACAAACAAAAAATCCCAGGACTATTGGAAAAACACCAGGTAAGCAATGACACCAAACCCCAGTGAATAGAAGACAGAGGGAGTGTCTGATCAATATTCATCAACAAGATTGTGTCTTTGCCTTAAGTGACTAATACTAATCGGACTTCTTTTTCCATTCTAGATAAGAGGCGTTAACTTCATCCCCAGCAATAAAACAACAAAAACAAAACCATGTCAAAAACCAGTTCATTTTCTACTAGTGTGTGCTTTATGTATAGGGGATGCAAACGATTCAAATAATGTTTTTTTGATGCACTATGTTATACCTACAACAGAAATTCATCCTCTGCCCTTCCTTCCTTCCTTCCTACCTTCCTTCCTTTCTTCTTTTCTTCCTACCTTTTTTCCTCCCTTCCTCCGTCTCTCCCTCCCTTTGTCCCTCCCTCCCTCCCTTCCTTCCCCCCTACCCCACTCTCTTTCTGTCACAAGCCTAGGCTGTGAGACAGAGCTACCACACACACATACTGTGGTCACACTGCTTATGCTAGCACCACGAAACATTGCTCAGCTCGGAAAGCCCCTGCTTCAATTACTGGATTAAAAAGACTCATCATCTCCTGGAGACCCAGCTGCTCAACTGCCAAATTATACCAATAAGGAAGACAGCATTCAGCCTTTGGATAAATTCTAAGTAATTCCAATTAGAAATGGGAAATGCATGAAGTCACTAAATGTTTACTCTGGACTCCAAATGCCTGAGCTTAAGTCACGGTTTGCTTCCTGCCAAGAGTTTTTGAGCAAGCTACTATACCTGTTTGTGATAGTTTCTTTTATCTCATCTTGCTTCAGTGCATTACTGGATCTGTAAATTTAAGCAGGCGTATAAACCACAAGGCATCATTCCTGTAATGAAGCACGTAAAACCTCTGTCATCAATTATGGTTAATGTCAGCATCATTATAACCCATCCCAAGATGTTCTGTGTGTGATCTCAGCTTCTGAATTCTCTGACTCTATTCTGTGGACTTACAATCTTACTCTTCTCTTTTCCTATTCATTAGGTAATCTGAAAAAACAAAGGTAAGATACACAAAAGAGATTGGCCAATTAAAGGATAGTCAACAGGGAGTTAGAGGTCCTACTTCAAATGCCCATAACTACAGACACATAGCATGGGGCTAAGGAGCATCACGATCTGAGTTAGCACATAGAATAGCAAATGGTAGGTGCTTGCCAGAGATGGCATTTAAGCAAATATCTACTGATAAATGACTAGAATATTTGTCCCCTTTCCCATTAAGGGAATCTTGTTAAGTGAGGTAGATAGATAGCTCTTGAGGGGAAAACTTGGCAATTCGAAGCCTTTCTGGAAAACATAATTGTTCTCTCTGAAGCTCCACCACAGACACTCAATCATTTAGAGAGACTCTCAGGCACCTAGCCCATCAGCTCTTGGATAGAGCTTCAGAAGTCACAGGGGTTGATATTTGAGCTGATGAGAAAGGAGCATGTCTCTATTAGACTTTTAATGTATTTAGCATAAAACACTTCCAAAGCACTCTAATGAGTCTATGGTGTAACAGTCACCTTAATTCTATAAAAGATAAAGACATAGCCACATACAAAATTTACATTGCCTTTTGTTTCCTGGAATTTCTTCTAGTTTATGTTTTAATAAAGGTAAATCCCAATTCCTGCTTTGTTATACATGCTTCTGTAAGACTAGATTGATTTTATATATAATAATGTATTACTAATTAGAAACTGTCACTAAGATTTTCTGCGTGATAATGATAAAACCGTATAGTTCCATAGAGCTGGAACTTTAATTAAGAGCATCTAACTTTGAATTCACTATGCTTCATAAACCTCAATTGGCACATGGATCTTTATGACTGGCAGAATTGTAAACTAACAAATAAGACAGATTGTATACACCTATTGATACATTTCATGTGTTTACTAAACTATGTTTGTATGGCCATTCTGTGTGATAATTTTAATAATCTGTATTCTTAATTTTTCATGTTTCTTGATACCAGGCAACTGCAAGCCCTGTAGATGCTTGTCATTCACTTTTCAGTAGGCTATTCTCCACAAACCTCAGTGTATACTCTGTCTATACTTGAGTGTGTAAAAATCAGATACTTAAGATTTTGCCTCACTGTGATTCTGATCCAGGCAATTCTAGTACCACACCCTGAGAAAGTTAGCCTCCACCTCCAGTGCCAATCATTCCCAGGCAGATGCTGAGCCAACCCTATTAACACCACTGTGTCATTTGACTTCAGATGGCTCTGACTTCTAATCATGGAAACCACTAAGCCTAGATCTTCTTATTGTCTCTCTTCATCACAAGCTCTATTTCCTTCATTTCTATGCCAATATAAACAACTGAAGCATAGAAAAAGGAAGACATATCTTAAGTCTAAACAGAATTCTACTAAGTTACTGCCATGGGTGTTAACTGCAGCTCATTTAGGGTTGCCTCCATTGGCTCCTGAGTCCTTTCTCGGACATTTGATCCTCTATCCTCTTAGTCTTTGCTACTCTCATCTGGAGGAAATAGGATCCTAGGGCCTCCTTGGAGGCTTTGGTGGGGGGTTCATGGAAAATTTAGACATGACAACCTGCTCAGTGATTCGTGGAATACTCAGTCTTGATCTGTGTATCATTTCTGGCTAGTTCTGACTGCAAATGTCCCAAACTAGAGACATGTCATGAGAAATTATGAGACATTAGTTTGTTCGATGTGGGCTAAGAGATTCCTACAGGTTCCTGCATTAATGTCCTTTCATCATTAAGTTTAGCCATGTACATTCTGTCGGGTCTTCTAAATCAGTAGTTCTCAACCTGTGGGTCATGACCCCTTTGGGTTTGAAAGACCCTTTTACAGGAGTTGCATATCAGATATCCTGAAAATCAGATATTTATGTTATGATTCATAACAGTGGCAAAATGACAGTTAGGAAGTAGCAATAAAATAATTTTGTGCCTGAGGGTCACCACAACATAAGGAACTGTATTAAAGGGTCACAGCAACAGGAAGGTTGAGAACCACTGATCTAGATGTAGTTGAACAGGAGGAAGAACTCCTAATGTCCTATAACAAGATGGTTATCCAGGGTTTACACATCTATCATTTCAAATTATCTTAGAGCAAGTACTTGAAGATTCCACATGAAGAAATTCCAAGTATCATGGGTGTTTGGCTAATTGTCCCCCCATGATATGTATATGTCAGCATATCATGCTTTATCCTGTAACTGAATACAGTTACTACATATCAAAAGTTAAATTGTATTAAACATTTTCCTATTTTGAATTTTTTATTTTTTTGAAATTCCATTCATGAATGCAATAGATTTAGCTTGTATCAAATGCTACCCTCCTCATCCAGCTTCGCCTACTCCCAACACATCTTCCCTCCAAATTTATATCTTTTCTTTTTATTATTGTGGTAGTATGAATGATAATGGCCCCAATAAGTTCATATATTTGAATGCTTGCTCTGAAGTTGGTGAAAATGTTTGGAAAGGATTAGGAGTTGTGATCTTGTTTGGAGAAGGTGGGTAACTGGAGATTACCGTTGAGGTTTCAAAAACCCATGCCATTCCAAATTAATGCTCCCTCTCTCCATGCCACGTGGCTGTCTCAACATATAAGCTCTCAGCCATTGCTCCAGTGTCACTCTTGCCTGCTGCCATACTCCTTGCCATGATAGCCATGGACTCACCCTCTAAAACTGTAAGACCCATTGAATGCTTTCCTCAGTAAGTTGCCTTGGTGATAGTGTTTCTTCACAGCAATAAAAAAGTAACCGAGACATTGAGGTGATCAAGTGAGTTATATGCTGAGAGACAGAATTCAAGCATACAGCTTAAGGAATTCTAGATTGCTAACTCTCAGAGAAACATCCATCATTCTAGGTCCTTTTGATTACTCACCCAAATGCAACTTAGGTTAAGCAAACAGAACACAAGCAAGTATCCTTGAAAGAGATTGCTGACATGAGAATGTCTGCATTGTCTACGTAAAGGCATTCAATGTATGAATGACTGGGCTCTTAAAACCTTCCAGTCCTTCAGTAATGACACGTGTTGTTACTTTGATATCCACAAAGATGTGGTAAAGGTGATATCTACATTATATTTCAGATCTTTTAAACATTGTTTAAGTTGAATACATCTAGCACAATTTTAACAAGTGGTTAACAATAAGCCACTACTAGCAAAGAATTAAAAATAGAGGCCCATTCATCTCTAGAGAAATTATGAATAGCCCTTTCTCTGTCTTGCTTCACACTAGTTCCAAAGGGAATTTAGTATGGGAATTAGTAGCCAACAGTCTGTGTATGTTACCGTACAATTGTACAATCTGCTGTAAATTAGTATTGGAAGCTCATATGTGGATAAGTTTCTGTTTCATGTAGTCACTTCATTTGTGATTCTTGTATTATGATCACTATAAATTCTTCAAAATACTTTTGACAGATGTATTTTATTTCATAAAACTAAAACCCCAGGGAGAAAGACGTCAGAAAGTATTATCCCATGGATTTTCTTCATATGCCTTCTTATCTCTAGATTAACTGCACTAAGAAAAACAATGATGGGAAAGCAAGAGAAAACAAAGAAAATAGAAAAAAAGAAAACTCAATACAATGAACATTCATTTCTGATTATTTCTGCCATAAACCAGCATAAAATCCATGGCTTAAACCCATTCAACTTATCTTACTGTTTGAAATTTAGAAGAAAGAAATGGAATTTTGAATTATAATCAAAGTATATAGAAAGTTGTTTTTTTCTTCACCTAGATTCCCCTAGATTTTCGCCCCCATCAAGGGGGCGGTCTATTGTCTATTTCCTTCCTTGGTCCAGTTTCAGGATTTATCTACATTCCTCAACTTGTCATCCCTCTTTTAACTTCAAATGACTATGGCCAACCTCTCTTAGCTCATTCATAGACTCTGTTTTTTTTACCTTCCTGCCTCCCTCTTCCCTGAACTTTTTCATGTTTCAAAATCCTCCATTCAATCGTTATGTGCAATCTCTTTTTCTATGTAATGTGTTGTATTCAAAGGTTCCTTGGATTGAAATATATCTTTTGGGACTATGTTTTAATCCTACTCATTACAAGCTGTTTTTGGTCCTTTCATATTTTATGATATTGTTAATGCTTTAATAATTTAAAAGATCAGGAATACTCTTTGAAGCTCCTATTCAAACTCAGTGTCTAGGAAGGTTTCAGCTTTGCCACACAGCTTATGACTTATTTATTTTATATGTATGAATATTTTCTCTCTATATAGCATATACTACATATGCATGTCTGGTACCGAAGGAGGCACAAAAGGAGGGTCATATCCTCTGCTACTTGAGCTACAGATGGTCATAAGCCACCATCTGGGAGCTGCAATTCAAACCCACATCCTCTGCAAGAGCATCAATTGCTGCTCTAAACTGCTGAGACATCTTCCCAGAGCCCAAATTTATAATCTAAAGCTTTAATAAAATAAAATAAAATAATAAAATAAAATAAGAGTAAAATAATAATAAAATAAAATAATAAGTTATGTGTAATATTGAAAGGGCTAAAGACTCTCAGTGCATGACTTTGATCCTAATAAAAGTTCATTACAGCACAGAATCAGTCATGTACAACATTAAGGGAAACCCCAGAAAACTTTGAAAGTAGGTGCTTCTGGGTACAGATGATTCCTAGACGAGAACAGGCATTTCTAGCTAACCAATGGTTTTATCTGAAAAACAGAAAGCAGCAATAAGAACATTGTGCCAAAAGACTAGAACCAGACTCCTCACTGAACTGGGCACTAAACCCATGGTTCTTCCCTCATTGCTGATTGTCACATGTTCTACCAACCCAAGTGATGTTGAAATCAGGGGCATAAAACCCAGGACAGAGGCAAGAGAATCTCTTCTACATATCCAACATGCCTGCTTGTTTGTTTTTGTTTTTACAAGACAGGGTCTCTCTTTGTAGCCTGGCTGTCCTGTAACTCACTCTGTAGAGTAAAAGGACATTTGCTGTCCCAACTGCCAAAATAACCAGCAGCCACTTCTCAAATAACTGACACAGAGGCTTGATATTGCTTATGAATGGTCAGCCCATAGCTCAGGCTTATTACTAACTAGCCCTTACATTGTAGGTTAACCCATATTCCTTATTTACGTTTGTCCATATGGGGGTACCTTTATTAGCATGGCACATTCATCTCCTGCTCTATCTGTGTCTGGCTGAGACTTCTATAACTCTACCTTTCCTCATTGCCAGCATTCTCAGTTTGGCTTTTCTGCGTAACCTTATTCTGTGCCACTATTGGCCAGTCAGCTTATTTATTAAACCAATCACAGTGACAAATCATTGCAGTGTGATGTGGGAAGTCTATCTGTCTGTGTGTTGCTTTTCTTGGTTAATGAATAAAGAAACTGCCTTGGTCTGTTGATAGGTCAGAACTTAGATAGGCAGGGAGATGGAACTGAATGCTGGGAGAAAGAAGGGCGGAGTCGGAGACACACCATAAATCCGCCACCGGAGATAGACGTGCTTTGCCGGTAAGCCACTGCCACGTGGCGATACACAGATTAATAGAAATGGGTTAAATTAAGATGTAAGATTTAACCAATAAGAAGATAGAGCTAATGGGCCAAGCAGTGATTTCATTAATACAGTTTCTGTGTGGTTATTTCTGGACTAAGCTAGCTGGGTGGCTGGGATGAACAAGTGGGCCTTCCTCCGACAGCAGTGTACAAAGGGATTATTCCACAGCACTTTAGAGCATGTTGGCCTCTAACTCACAGAGATCTGCCTCACTAGTGCTGGGATTAAAGGCATGAATCATCACCACCCTGCCTGATATACAATTCTTACAAATAACTAAGAGGGTAGTCACCAATCTGATTACAGAAGAAGGCCAGTTCAGGTAACCTCTCTACTACTATAGGAGTCTTAGAACCTTCATCCAATGACTGACACAGAGACCACAGCCAAGCACTGGGCCAAGCTCTAGGAGTCCAGTCAAAGAGAGAGAGGAGGGATTGTAAGAACAAAAGGGGTCAGGATTACAGCTGGAAAACTCATAAGATCCAAATTCATGGACGCTAACGGAGTTTGAACTGAAAGCTTGACCCTGCATGGGACTGAACTAGGCCCTCTGCAGGTGAGTGACTGTTGTGTGGCTTCGTCTGTTTGTGGGGCCCCTTGCAGTGGTACCAGGATCTATCCCTGGTGCATGGCTTGGTCCTGCTTCAACTGATGTGCCAGGCTTTGAAGACTCCCCATGGGAGGCCTTGCCTTTCTGAGGACTGGAAGGGGGAGAGGTGAGAGGGAAGTGAGGGGAACAGGAAGAAGGGAGGGAGGGGGAACTATGGTTGGTATGTAAAATTAATAGAAAATTTATAATTAAAAACTAAGTAAGAGGTCTATAATTTGTAGGAGGGTCTGTGTGTGCGTGCGTGTGTGCGTGTGTGTGTGTGTGTGTGTGTGTGTGTGTGTGTGTGTGTGTGTGTGTGATGCTCAAGGACAGGGGAACATCACAATTTCCTTTAAGAGCTTTCAATCAGTAGCTGATGCAGAAACCCATAGCCAAGCATTGGCTTGAGCTTAGTGAATCCTGCTAAAGAGAGGGAGAAATGATTATACTACCAAGGGGGTCAAGGATATCACAAAGGAACCCACAGAAACAATTAACCTGGCCTCACAGGAGTTCACAGACTGGACTGACCAGGGAGCCTGCATCTGACGGGCCTAGGTCCTCTAAATATGTGTGACAATTGTGCACCTTAGTCTATTTATGGGACTCCTCGCAGAGGGATCAAGGGCTGTCCCTAGCAATTTGACTGGATTTTAGGACCCTATTCCTCATACTGGGTTGCCTTGCCCAGCCTTAATACAAGGAGAGGAGCTTAGTTCTATAGCAACTATATATACCATATGCCATGTTTTGTTGACACTTATGGGAGGCCTGCTGCTTTCTTAACAGAAACAGAGGAGGAGTGGATTGGGGCAGGGTAGAGGGCAGGTGAAATAGGAAAGGGCAGGAGGGGAGGGGAGGAGGGAGGGAAACTTGTGGTCAGAATGTAAAATAAATGAATACATTTAATAATCAAAAGAGAGATAGAATGGTGTATTGTTTCTCATATCATCTTCTCTATTCATCCCATGTTTAGCAAAGAATGGGGCATATAGGAAATACACAAGACATATTATATATATATGACATGGAATTTGGGGCATGGGCCATGCTGAAAAGCATGGGGGACAATTCTCAAACATCCTATCTGTATCAAATTAGTGTTAGAAAAGGTTTTATTATAGGATGTGGCATACTTGATTGTTTCAAATTATCTCCCCTGAATGGCCTATGCGAACCCAGAGACCAAGAAGAACATACTTATGATGATGCTGTACAAACCTTTGATTTTATAAGTACTAGCAACTGGTTTTCTATGGCAAGTAGGTATTAGGAGGCAGTGGAAACAGGAAATAGCTTTGTTCACATCTTTTTGTTATGAAGATCATCTTATTAAGAATGTAGGTAATAAATCAGTGGCTGCAAAGTGGATCCTGTATCTTCATTTGAAAAATTGGTACATAATCTTCAAAACTGCAAACATATATTCTCAAATTCATGCTTTTAGAACATTTACCACAGAAGAGAACTGGTTTTAATGTTTTTGATGTATTTTTGTCTATACTTTGAGAATTTCATACACCTATAAAAGTTATTGCAATGATGTTCCCGCCTATGCCTTATTTTCCAGATCAAACTCCACCACACCACATACCATGATTTCTCCAACTTTATGTCCACTTTTCTTATGTTCCACTGTGTCCAATTTAGTGCTGCCCACTTGTGAATGGGTGTGGGACCGTTCAGTAGAGTATAAGCAACCTACCAGCATTCTTTGTGATAAGAATTTATGATCTCCATTTCAACAAACCATATCTAGTATGTCAGAGGTAGTGGTGCAACATTAGTCCATTACCCAACTATCCTCCATTGTCTTTATCATCATGTGGAGACATTGTTAATATATGAACCTTGGAGCTATGAAAGAGTATCAACAGCATGTGCATATGAGCTGGGTTGAAGATACGGGCACATTTGTATCTCTTTGTGTTTCTGGATAAAAGATGGCTGTCTTTTGTAAAGGAGGAAGCAATGTTGAGGGTCACTGAATTAGTTGATGTTATGTAGAGGCATAGAACTGATAGAGTTAATATATGAAGGAGATTTATGAAAGTGGCTTGCAGGCTGTGGTTCAACTAGTCCAGTAACGGCTGTCTCCCAACGGGAATCCCAAGAATCCAGTAGTTGTTCAGTCCACAAGTCTGAAAGTCTTGACTGGTCTTCAGTATACATTGGAATTATGAAGGAATGAATTTGCCAACAAGAATGTTTCTGGTGCTCAGTACATGGTAATTAATTTATACAAGGAAATAGTACAACTATTTAAAAAAGGAACGCAAACATGTTTCTGATTATTCTAGGATCTGTCGCTTCAAAGTATCTTCTATTACCATGTCATATAACCCCATGGCCTAACTGGGTTTCCAAAAATTCATAATCCTAATGAGATGAGATATGGAAGAGGAGACATCAGGAAGTGGTAATGTTGTTGGAGTGGAGCCCTCATGATGGTGTTTCTGCTCTTATAAGAAAGGCCCGAGGGCTAGCTGCTCCTCTTTCAGCCGCAGGAGGACCCAACCAATGCCTGTCATTGAAGCCAGAAGAGCATCTTCACCAGAAACTGACACTGTTAGTGCCCAGGCTAGAGTTTCCAGCCTCTGTAGCATGAGGGGCCTTGTTGTGGTTTCTGTCCTGCCCTGTCCCCACAGCCATTTAGCCCCAAAGAAAATCACACAAAGGTCTCCAGAAGATTATAAACTGATTGGCACATTAGCTCAGGCTTCGTATTAGCTCTTGTAATGTATATAGCCCATTATTCTTATCAATGTTAGCCACATGGCTCAGTACCTTTCTCAGCAGGGCAGGTCACATCCTGCTTCTTCGGTGGTCCAGACAGGAGTGCCGAGAGAGCTTCCTGCTTCCCAGAATTCTCCTATTCTCCTTGCTTTGCCTCTACTTCCTGTCTGGTTGTCCCACCTTACATCCTGGCTAATGGCCAATCAGCGTTTATTTAAATCATGATTGACAGAATACAGACAATTCTCGTGCACCAAGCCTCCAACTACAAGAAATAAATGCTTGTTGAGAAAGAGAGAGAGAGAGAGAGAGAGAGAGAGAGAGAGAGAGAGAACAAAAAAGTGAAAGCTTCCTCCCTCTATGTCCTTTATATTGGCTGTTACCAGAAGGTGTGACCCAGATGTAGGGTGGATCTTCATACTCCAATGATCCAATCAAGAAAATCCCTCACAGTTGTGCCAAGTTGCTTAGGTTTTTATTAATTCCAGATGTAGTCAAATTGACAACCAAAAACAGCCATGGCAGTCACCTGAGTGCCCTGTTTCCATGTCCATTGGAGACTTGGGCTAAGTATATTTAAGTATAATCTAAATGCAACATGATTTGAACTAGCTTTTATGGAAAGTGATTTTTCCTAATAGCTTTAAATCTGTTAATACCTTGCCATTTAAAATCAAGTACTCTAATCTATTAATGACAATAAAATATTTTTATCCTTTTATTTTTGAGATTATAATTATAGAATTCCCCCCTCTCATCCCTTCAAACCCTCCCATATGCTCCTCCTTGCTATTTTTCAAATTAATGGCCTTTTTTTTTGCATGGTTACATACATTTCTCTATGTGTATTTGCATTATATTGCTAAATACATAAATACAGCCTGCTTAGTTTGTACAATTTTACTCTTTTGTGTGTTTTCAAGACTGACCATTTAGCATTGGATAATTAATTTGAAGCAGATTCAGGCAGATCTTTGTGACTTTGAGACCAGCCTGGAGTACCAGGACAGCCAGAACTATCTAGTGAGACCCTGTCTCAATATAAGTACACGCACACACACACACACACACACACACACACACACACACACACACCCTACTGAATAGGGAGACTTCTCATTACCTATTTCTGTGGAAGAGGTAAAGCATTTAAGAGAGAGATATATTACATGAATTGAACAGGTACAATAATAATATAATAGTATAATTAATAATCATATAAAAGAAATAAGAACTGAATGGTTAAGTCTTTGAAGAATAATTAGAAAGAAAATGGAACAATATACAGGTGTTCTATTCCCCAAAGAGTATTGATGCGTTTCAACTTGGACCTTAGCATGAAAAAGGAAGTAACACTAACTTCGGACCACTCCTGCTCACTGCTTTTAGGTCAGTTTCAATTACCCTGCAAGGCAACACAGTCAAACTTAGGCTGTGTCCTCAATAATCATCATGCTTTGAAAATACCTCCATGCAAGGCCCATGGAAGCACTAATAAAAACTTGGGCATAAGATTAAGCTTCTATCTGTAGGCAAATACTTGTCCGTAGTCAGAAATTTAAGGACAGGACTGGCTGTGCCATGAGAAGTTTCTGAGTCTGTTTGCAAACACATTTCAATGAGTACATCAGTCATGTCAGTCTAAATGTATCATAAACGAGTGAGTTGCTTGTAATAATGGTGGCCCGTCTGAATTTCACAGTTAAATGGAGCAGACAGGAGATTTATAATTCTAGTTTTATGCATTCGGATTGGATTTGGTGCACGCCGTAGACAAACTATAGTCCAACCTACTGTGGTAGAGAATTTGGAGAATAGCATGCTTCTTATATCCAGTAATTGAAAAGAATAGCATTTTTTCCTCTTTGTTCTTATGTTTTTGCATGTGTATATGTGTTCACAGGCATGTGCCTCTGCGTATTTTGGGGTATGTGTACTGCCCGGGGGTAGTCCATGCATTAGAGTTGACTATGCAGAAGGTTGATGTAAAATGAGGGGCCTGCTAGTTGGGGTTTCCATCCTGCCCAGTTCCCATAGCTGGCAAATCCCAAAGAAATTACACAGAGAGTCTATATTAATGATAAACTGATTGGCCCATTAGCTCAGGCTTCTTATTAGATCTTGGAGCTTATATTAACCCATTATTCTTATCTATGTTAGCCACATGGCTCAGTACCTTTCTCAGGGGCAGGAGTGGGGAAAGAGCTTCCTTCTTCCCAGAATACTCCTGCTCTTATTGCCCCCCTCTACTTCCTGTCTGGTTTTCCCACCTATACTTCCTGCCTGGCAAATCAGCGTTTACTTAAAACATGATTGACAGAATACAGACAATTCTCCTGCACCAGGTTGATACTGGGTGTCTTCCCTGAGAAGACTTTATTGAGTCTGAACATAAACTTCTCCAATAGTCTAGTTAGGCAGCTGGCTCCGGGGATCCCCTGTCACTGCCCCCTATGTGCAGGCCATTTGCAATGTCTGCTTAGGTTTTATGTGGGCTCTAAACTTTGGTCTTTATGCTTGCATGGTAGATACTTTGCCCACTGAGCCAATCTCCCCATCCTGAGAATTGCATTTCCCCCTAACTGGTGCCCAAATAACCATGCCAAGGGCAGCCACACATATGCTCCTCAACCTGCATTTTCCTAGCTGGATGAAGATGGGCAGATGTAGTTTACTGACAGGTCTGGGAAAATATCTGAAAGTAAAATGATCACATGGTTTATCAGGATTAGGTTAAATCTATGAAGTTGATAAGGTTGCTCAGACTCTGGGATGGGATAAAGTGGACAGATATCTTTTGAACATCTTTTTAAAAATTTCATGAAGTTCAAGATAATGCCTGGCCTGATAGTTCCTCTGATCGATGTGTCATGGCCTAAGTAGGCAGCTGCTTGTGTCTCCCTTGCTAACTTTTACAACCTCTGTTCATGCAATAAATGATAATCATTTACAGTTTTGATAAAGTCCATCAATTTGATGTGAGAACAAAGAAGGGAAATTTAAATCACAAATCTAACAGTTAGCTACAGGTGCCTGCTGGTTCATATCCTGGGGGGCGTAGGAGGCCAGCTGCCAAGTAGCTGAAAACAATTTGAGAAATATGACCTGCTTTTTGAGGAGTGTATGCCAAGTGGAACTCAAAATCCCGAAGCAAAACCATGTCTCATTCCCTCCTTTTTTTTTTTTTCTAGGAAGTTCATTACCTGGGAAAGGATTTACAAAGAAAAGGATGGGAAGGGAGAAAGACAATTGGATGTTTACATTTTTCTTTCTCTCTTTTTTCCCCCATGCCCTTTATGTAAATGTCAAACAACTGCTCAGTTTCAGATATTTTTCTTCCCTGAAAAATCTTAAATTTTTCAGATGAGTTTTTTTGGGTGTACCAGAAAGGTATTTCTTTATGGATGGTAAATATACTGAGGCTCAGAGATCAAGTATTATTCTAACATAGTGATGACAAAGGCTTTTTATATTATCATTGCATCACACTTAGAAGGTAAGAACACAATGCAGGGAAGATACTCTCTACCCATGACTGTTTGGACCTTTCCGGGTACCACAGTCCTTACCATACAGGAAAGACTGAAGCTACTAAACAGGCCAGCTGGAGAGCTGAGGGTGTCCGTATGCCAGCATCGCGAGTCATCTGCATCAGGTCACCTGTAGATAATCACGGGATTCTGATGGCATTCCTGAAAACAAAACAACACACACACACACACACACACACACACACACACACACACACACACACACACACACACCCCAAAACAACAAAAACCCAAACCAAAACTAAAAAACTAAAAAACAGACAAACAATAATGGAACCTAGTTTGTATGTCTTTCTAGTTATTCCTTGTTGTAAGGAGGCTGCTAGTTAGTTCCCGGCTGCTCAGCCCCGAAATAATCACACTGAAACTATATTATTTAAATCACTTCTTGGCCCAATAGCTCTAGCTTCTTATGGGCTAACTCTTACATCTTAGTTTAACCCGTCTCCATTAATCTGTGCATCACCACGAGGTCGCTGCCTACCAGCAAAGTTTCAGTGCATCTGTGTCCAGCAGCGGCTCCATGGCTTCTGCCTTACTCCACCTCCTTTCCCTCAGCATTAAGTTTAGTTTCCCCCACCTACCTAAGTTCTGCCCTATTAACAGGCCCAAAGCAGCTTCTTTATTAACCAATGGTATTCATAGCATACAGAAGGGAATCCCACATCAGTTCCTTATCTGTGTACAATGGGTAGAGAACTCACCTGCCTATGGCGTCCATCCTCCAGTTTTCTGAAAGTGAAAAGTGAAAGTTGAGGTTTTAATATATCGAGAACAGCTGTGAAAACAGTCCTGTAAATATATTCTCAGAGTCGTTGGCCCTAGGCAGTTGTATGGGCTACTATTCTGTTACTCTGTGATGAAATACCAAGACCCAAAGCAGATTATAGAAATCATGGTTCATTTTTGACAAAAGTTTCCAGAAATGGAGTCCCTAAAGGCGAGGAAGGTAAAGCATTAGGTGTTAGAACAGGCAGCTGAGAGATTACATCTCCATCCACAAAAAGAAAGCAGAAAGTGGGTTCTAAGTGGGGCAAGGCTATAAGCCCTGAAAGCCCACCTCCTGCGGTGTATGTCCCCCAGTAAGACTGCAACCTCTACTGGTTCCATAACCTCTCCGAAAAGTACCACCAACTGGGGAACAAGTGTTCAAATACATGAGTCTATAGCAGACATTTCTCATTCAAATCACCAAAGCAGCAGATCAGATCTCCTGACACGCTCCTTACTTTCTGGTGAGCATCCTTTCTTCAGTTCCCATAAATCCTTGCATATTGTGTGTGTGTGTGTGTGTGTGTGTGTGTGTGTGTGTGCATATGTGTGCATATGTGTACTTCAAGAGTTGACCTTGAGTGTCTTTCTCATGACTCTAATCCTTATGCTTTTTAGACAAGGTCCCTCAATGGTACTTGGACCAATTGTTGGAACTTTGTAAGCTCCAAGGATCCACCTCTTTCTGCCACCCCAGTGCTGAGGTTACAAGCATGCACCATCATTCCTGGCTTTTTATGGGGGTTAGGAGGGACTAAACTCAGGTTGGCATGCTTCTGCAGGAAGTGCTTTCATGACTGAACAACCTCCCTAACCTACTAATCCTTATCCAATTTAAAATCCTCTTCTATTCTCAGAGTGAAGAGTAGCTGAAGTGGAAAGAATAGAAGCTAAAACCAATTTTCAGAGAGATGAATGTGGCTTTCATCCACATCTTTATTCATGCAGCAAGATGAAAGCTTTCCCTGTAGGGAAAGTTTCTTCTGTTTTTAGTCAATGACACTACATCATAAGCTCATTTCTGTTCAGCAGTAAGAATTAAATAACTTTATAAGGAGATTTCTTGTGACAAAAGAAGGAAGGGGGAATCCGTTTCATGTGCCTGAAATCACAGTAACACTTGCTGGTGTCAGGGAAGTAAGATGCTGATGGGATTCCTGGAGACAATTCTAGTTCAGATGTATAATTTCTAAACTAATTGCTTATTTTTAAGAAGATAAGAATTAAAAAGAAATGCAAAAAAATGAGTAAAGAATTTTAATTGCATAATTATCTACAGTGAATTATCTATTCGATTGAAATCATTAAAAAGCTCCTCTGTATGAGTGTGTGCATGCTCTTTGGGGTTCTTTTATTTTAATTATTTATTTATTCCTATTTTAGGTGCACTGGTGTTTTACCTCCATGTATGTCTGGGTGAGGGTGTCAGGTTCCCTGGAACTGGGATTACAGACAACTGTGGACTGCCATGTGGGTGCTGGGAAGTGAACCCAGGTTCTCTGGAAGAGCAGCCAGCACTCTTAACCACTGAGACATCTCTCCAGCTCCCTCATTTGGGTTCTTGGGTGTGCATGTTTATGTGAATACACGTGTGTACATGCTGGTGTACACTCAAGTGCACACATGGCGGTAGATGCCAGAGGACAACATATGTGGCAGTTCCTTAGGCACACTGAACCATGTTTATTAAGCCACAGTCTCTCACTGCCCTAACCAAACAGACCATAATGGCTGGCCATCAAATCCCAGAGATAATCTAGTCTCTACTTCTCCATTGCTGGAATTGTAGATGTGTGTTGCTGAATTTATATTTTGATACAGTTTCTGAGGACTGAACTCAGATCAGAGCTTACTCTGTAGCCAATGAAATTAATTGTTGCGTTCTAGGATCCATCTTAATACTTTAACCAGCACACACATGAAGTACCACTCTGAGGGAAAGATGTTGATGAGTAGATATTATTGTTATTTTAAAAGATTTATTTTATTTTTAGTTTGTGTATGAGTGAGCATGCATGTGAGCACAGGCACCCACAAAGTCCCAAAGAGAGTGTCATATCACCTGGAGCTGGAGTTAGGGGTGGCTGTGAGTTGCCTAAGACAAGTGTTGGGAACAAACCTCTATAGCTCTGTGATAATATTTATGCACTCTTAGTTGCTTTGTCATTTCTCCAGTTCTATAATATTATTTTGATTCTTGAATTTAGGTATTATCTGGGTTTGTTTGTAAGAAGTTCAAGACCACATGAGAATACTATAGTCTGTAGGGTTTTATGTCTACAGATGACAAAATAGCATGCCTACTTCAGACAAATTGCTAACAGTTTCCAGTGTAACTGGGTGCTGCGAGGCAGGGGCTCACAGTTTCACAGCCCATAGGCAAACTTGACCAGTGCTTGTTCTTACAAATAAAGTTTTACTGGAAAACAGCAATGACAGTTATTTGCTTGCATGTTGCATGTGGCTTGTTGTACCACAATGGCATAGTTGAGTGTTTGTGACACAGGCTTGTTTCCTGCAGAACATATAGCATTTCTTTTCAGCACTCTACAGGAAGTGGTTGCCTGTTTCTAGACAGAGTACTTGAAGCTGTACCATATCCACCTACCATTCCTCTGCTCTTTGTCATGCAGAATGACCGACCCCAACATGTTTGTGTGTATGAGTGCGTGGCAGACAGAAAATGGATGGCGTATACCTTTTTAAAGTAAGCTGGAAACACAGAGGCAATTAATCCATTGTCTCGGCTTGGGATTGTGTTTCTTCTTACAACTATCATTTCACACAGCCATGTTGTTGCTTGCCACATGGAAAATCTAAAACAGGGGTTACCATTGTATGCCTAAAGTGACAGTGTTAAACAGACAAATGATCACACGTTCCTCGGCTCTGGACACCTCCAGCTCAGACTCAGAATGACAACTTCATAGTCAGCAAAACTCAGTGAGTGTTGGCATTCTCTCAGCCTTTTCGAGATACCTAGAGGGACTTTCTCCACTGTTTATTGTGGTGGCTATTATTGAAACCACCAAGCCTTATTATACACATACAATTAAGCAATTACTGCATACACCTGCTCTACGCCAAGCCTGAGAATGGCTGTTTAAACAACAGTGCACAAAGCTGTCATCAAAACTAAAACAGCAGTAAATCCAGAGACAGATTGGAGATTATCTGGGTGTTGTAGGGGTAAGAGTGCCTAAATAGTTGAGTTTTGTTTTGTTTTGCTTTTAACAATTCACTTAATAATTAAGACTTTCACATGTGTTGTCATGTGTACTCCTCACTGTGGGAAAAACTGAGCAAAGTTGTTCTCTAGGATTGTTTTTTGGGGGCCTCATTTCCTGTCAATAATTTATAACAAAATTATAATAAATGAAAAAATCCTATAAAGTCAACCAGGCATATAAAGTAGGGTATTTCCTTCTTAGTTTACAAAATTGTATGATTAATTAATATCTCAAAATCAATTCTATCACTGGGAAGGAACTGGGCTGTTAGAAAACATGAAACACTGTTGCAGAACATATATGTTTAACGTTACCCCTACTTCAAATAACAATGGCTTTTTGAACAATTATTAGCAGTTTATTAAACATACACATTTACTCAGTTTCTGTTAAGTAGCAAGAACTTCAGAGATATCTTGGTTAGGACATGGAAGGAAAAGATTTGGGTGCTACTGAGCAAGTAGCCAGTAACCCTTACCTCCTTCAGAGGAAGCAAACTATAGGCACTTCTTAAAGGGTATATGAAAGCCCTGTGGCTGATTCTGGATAGACTATGCTTAGATATGTAAGTGACATATCATGTGGAACGATAGCTAAATGTAAAGATTCTGGAAGTAAATCAGCATGAAAAAAAGGTCCACATATTCTTCTGTTTCCTTTTTTTTTGCACTTCCATTTATTCTGCAACCCTGTCTTCTGTTTATGTCTTAATGGTTGCTGAGCCTTAGGGCTTGGCCCTTGGATCTATTCCCTCCTCTTTTTAACTGGTAGATTCTATCACCCACTCCGTGCATAATTGCTATCATCACAGTAATGGGAACCAACTCTATTTCCAGGTCACACCTCTTCTTTGAGAGAAAGACTTGTGTTTTGGGCTTTACTACCGGCTGACCTGCCTTCTCAAAATATCTTGCAGGTATCTGCAACTTCTTTACCCTAAAAGAAATCACTGTTATCATTTATAAAATGGTCAAGGTCCTTTGTAAATAAACTAAACCAGAAGCCTGCTTCCTCACAAACCTTTCTTTCTTTATAGCAGTTCTGCTAAAACCATTTTTAAAAAGCTTCCCAATGCAGCACTTATGTCCCACCTTACTGCCATTACCCACTAGTAATATCAATCTGTGACACTTCTATAGACTGCAGGATTTTCCATTCCATCCCCTATTCCAGGCAGTACACTTTATTTGCCTGCCATTGTAACAAAACGTGTGTGATGGCTAATTCGTAAAACGAAGTTTATTGTCTATAATCAGAATAGTGACTACCCAAACTATCATCATAGAGCCTTCACCCAGTAACCAACAGAAGCAGATGCAGAGATCCACAACCAACTGCCAGACCGAGCTCCAGGAATCCAGTCAAAAAGAGGGAGGAGGAGGGAATATATGAGCAAGGGAGATCAAGATAATAATGGAGAAATCTACAGAGACAGCTGAACCGAGTTCATAGAAAATCATGAACTCTAGACCAACAGCTATGGAGCCTCCGTGGGACCAAACTAGGCCACACATATTTTGAGATAGCAGTGAAGCCTGGACTCTCTGAGGGGCCCCTGGCGGTAGGACCAGGATCTATCCCTGGTGCGTGAGCTAGCTTGTTGGAGCCCATTCTCTATGGTGGCAGAGGAACTTTGGGTGACTGTCCAGGTAGCCAGCTGTTTTTGTCATTATCACGCTTTTTTTTGGAAGTCACTTGCTTGCACTTCCTGTTTACTCAGTTAATAATATTTCCTTCTTGGGTCTCTGAGGGAGTTGAAGATTAGATAGCTATAGTTATAGATTACCAGACACAGAAAGCAAGTTATGATAGAAAGCAAATTAGGTATAAGACTTTGGACTCACCAAGATAGGATAGATATGAAATATTTTTTTTGAATTTGTCAAATGCAAATGGAATAGACATTGTTGATATATTTATTGCCTGTATATATTGTATATAGTTATTGTACTTATTGTATATAGTTTTCTTATATTAGTTATAGCTTTCTTTCTTATTTTAGACAAAAAAAGGGGAAATGTAGTGGCAATTCAATTATATTTTTAATAAGTAAAGATTGCCTAAAGATCTGAGAGTAAAACAGTCCCACTGGTCAGTCTTACAAACCCGGTTATGATAACACAGATCTTTAACCCCAGTGGTGCACACCTTTAGTCCCATCCCTAGAAAGGAATATAAGATGGGGCCGGGGCGGGGGAGACAGCTCTCAGACACAGTCTCATTCTGAGATTCCTGGAGGCAGGATCGCCATTTCAGACTGAGCTTGAGGTAAGAGCCAGTGGCTGGCTGTTTTGATTTTTGGATCTTCAGGTTGAACCCCAATTTCTGACCCTGAGTTTTTATTAATCATGCTTCATGCAGGTGCTTGGCACTGTCCCAACTTGTGTGTCTGACTTTGTTGACTCCCCATGGGAGCCCTAACCTGTTGGGAGGAGTGGATGGGAGCTGCTAGTGGGGAGGTAAGGGGGCGGGTGGGAGGAGGGTTGAGAGGGAGAACTGTGGTTGGAATGTAAAATGAAACTTAAAAAAAATAAATTAAAAAATAATCAAATAAGAAAAGAGAAGTTTGATGTATGTCATGAATTTGGATGTTCTAATTCATGATTCTGTAGCCCTCTTATTTGTAGATGCCAAGAAGCACTGAATCATAACAGAAATGAGTGGTGCAGAGAACTGCTCCCTTCAGAAGCCAAGAGGTTAAAGAGCTGCTAACAGGTCTGTACAAAGGCAGAACCCCACTGATTTGAGGTTTCTCAGAAAATCCCACTCCTAGTGTCCCATCACTTCCTACTAACTGATGAGCCCTTGCTGCAGGAGCCTTTGTGGGGTCCTTATTGCAAAGGTAGCACTTGCCTAACTGTGAATCTGCTGGCAGCAGCCCCTGCTTCCACTGACATCATTAACAGGGCAAGGCAGAAACACAGGCATCAAGTCTCTGACTCCTGCCTACCTCCTCTTCAGCCATTTCCTGTCACTTCCCATGTCACCTTCTCCACTGCGCACATTCTCAAACTGCCCTCTCTTTGGCACCCTGGTCTGTCCTGTTGCTACTTCCTTCCCTGCCATTTCCTTGACTTTCCAGGCCCTCCTCCAATCCTTGGATGTGACTTCTGGAAGTCAGCTATGACTTGCCATGTATGACTCAGATGACATCACCCTTGTTTACATTGCACTGCTTATTCCTTCTGTTTATTTCATCCTTCATGCACACAGGACACACATTTCTCTAACTCACTCCTGTAACATAATGCCTGTTATATGGCTAACCATGTAACATGCATGCTATCAATCAATCACCTATTCCTGAAAAACATGCTTGTGGGATATGATAGAAGAGCATGAATTTTGGGATCAAAGGTGAATTCAAATCTTAGATCTGTCGATTTCCCCTCCTAGTTCTGACAAATTAACTTACCTAAAAATTAGGTTTTAATGAAATAAGCATAAGACATCTAACTCATAAAATTGTGTCAAATGTCAAACAGGTCTATAAAAGAATAAGCACATTTAAATCCTCAGAAAATGGTAGTTCTTAGAAAAACTCTTTACTACCACCTCTCAGAAAGTCAGGTTTGCATTGCCTGCCTGTGTGTTCAAAAGATGTTGGCGTCACCCAACAAGATATTTGCCTCTGCCTCAGCTCACTTTGCTTTGGTCAGCATTTATTTACTTATATATACGGGGAGGTGTGCAAGGGTGAGGGTATATTACTGCTCTCATATGGATGTCACAGAGAAATTTACCATTATTGGCCCTCTCCTTCAAGTATATGGGTCCTATACGGAACTCAGGTCATCAGGCTTGGCAACCAAGTGCCTTTGCCTGTTAAGCCATCTTGCCATCATCCTGTCTCATTTTCTGAAGACCTGTCTTGAATGATTTCCTTTTTATTATAGTATATACTAGTTATACAAACTATTCTATCGTGACGTGTTCCTTGTATGCATATTGATTCTTGGATCCGGTCTTAAATTAGACATACTATTTCCTGTTATATTCTCCCTAGCCCTACAAAGGACGTCCACTCACCAGGTATGGCATCAAAGGCCACTTGCTATTCCCACGGAGAACTTCCTTTGTTCAACATCAGAAGTTGCAGCTGCTGATTAACTACTTTCTTAGTTTCCTGTTACCTAAATAACAAAATGACATCAGTTTGATGGTTTTAAAACAAATCAAATTCATGCTTTAAGGTTCTGGAGGCCTTAAGTCCAAGGCAGCCCTTACCTCACAGCTCTTTAGAGGAATTGTGCTCTTGCCTTTCCCAGCAACCAGAAGTTTCCTTCACTGCTTGGCCATACCTTTTTGCTCACTGCAGCCATGGCCAGTCAAGGTTTTCTCATGCAGTATCCTTGATGGGACACCAAGTCTTCCCTGGATTCCATTAGTCATGTGTACATGCACTTTGATAATCCAGCCTTGTTCAAGTCATTTCCTTAGTAACTTTAGTACCGTCTACTACCTTCCTTCTTCCTTGTCAAAGCAGATGCATCCCTAAACTTCAAGTGTTCACATAGGGACAGGGGAGGTTGTTATCCTGACTATGACTATCGCTCTGTGCTGGATACTGCACGGAGTTCTTTATTGATATAAACCCAGTTACTTTACTCATTTGTCCTTAGTGGTATAGGTTACTGATACTTTCTTACTGTTAAAAAATAAATAAGGAAAGTGTGGCACATTTACACATTCGAGAACTACTCAGCGGTAAAAAAAAAAAATGACATCTTGAATTTTGCTTGCAAATGGATGGAATTAGCAAATACTATCCTGAGTGAGGTAACTCAGACCCCCAAAAATAAATATGGTATGTACTCACTCATAAGTGGATACTAGCCATAAACAAAGGACACTGAGCCTATAGTTCATGATCCTAGAGAAGCTAAGTAATAATGTAAACCCAAAGAAAAACTTATATTGACCCACCTGGGAATTGGAAACAGAAAAGATTGCCTGACGAAACTGGGAGCATGGGGACTGGGGGTAGAAGGAAGGGGAGAAGGGGAGGCTTGAGGAGAACTTGAGGGAATGGGATAGTCGAGATGGAGGAAGGACAGATATGCGAGCAAAGAAAGAGATATCTTGATTGAGGGAGCCATTATGGGGTTAATAAGAAACCCGGCTCCAGAAAATTTATCAGGAATCCACAAGGATGACCCCAGCTAAGACCCTAAGAAATAGAGGAGAGGCTACCTGAACTGGCCTTGCCCTGTAGTCAGACTGATGATTATCTTAAATATTACCACAAAACATTTGTCCAACAACAGATGGAAGCAAAGGCAGAGAACCACATCGGAGCACTGGACTGAGCTCCCAAGGTCCAATTGAAGAGTGGAAGGAGTGAGAATATGAGCAAGGAGGTCAAGACTATGAGGGGTTCACCCACTGAAGACAGTTTGCCTGAGCTAACGGGAGCTCACCAACTCCAACTGGACTAGGAGTGAATGAGCATGGGATCAAACTAGTCCCTCTGAATGGGGTTGACAGCTGGGGCAGACTGAGGGGCCACTGACAGTGGCACTGGGATTTGTCTCTACTGCATGTACTGGCTTTTTGGGATCTTATTCTCTTTGGATGTATACCTTGCTCAACCTAGATGTAGTAGGAAGGGCCTTGGACTTGCCACAGGACAGGGTGCCTTGCCCTCTCTTAGGACTGAAGGGGGAGGGGTGGGAGGGTGTGTGGAGGGAATGGGAGGAGGGGAGCGAGTGGGAATTTGGCTTGGTATTTTTTAAAGTAATAAAATAATAAAAAATAAATAAGGAAACTGTGGCAAATGAACTTTTGTTTTGCTTATGACAGGCCATTGGAAGGTGGGGATTGAGGGGTGACATTATTTCTGTTGCCCTCCATGAAGTTCTGTGTTCTTTGCATGAGCTCATTAAAGAATGGGTAAAGACCATCCTGACAGGTCCTTATTAGACAGTGAATTCAGGTATCCATGCCTTTAACTGTGAAATGACGGTGTGTATTAGTCTTCAGTGTGGAACTAAACAGACATTGTATTTACACTGATCTTCAGCGGCAAGGCCGCAACATCAAATATACAAGCAAGCATCCATTAAAAAAGACAAGAAAAAAAAACCAAACATATTTCCCAATATGGAAAACTAAATCTCTAATTGGTAAAGTTGAAAATTTTTTCATTTATTTTTATTATAATAGTAGAATTATATGTATGGACACATAAGTTTATGATGTTTTAAAGCTGCTTTAAAATTTTAAGTGGAAGCTGTGAACACACATGGGACTCCTGAAAAACACTCTTATTTCTTGTGCATCTTAACATCAGCACAATAGAGAAGGATTTCTCCTTTGTAAGTGAAGTTCGTCTGCTCTTCTATATTGGATACTGTTGTAAATGTCATTAGTATATATTTCCATGTGTTTGAGTCATTTATGGAGGTGTGAAGTCAGTACTTTGTGAATCATATATGACTGTGTTTGGCTCCAGGCTGATAAAATTCTAGGTATTAGGGGGATCATCAGGAGAAAAAAAAAAGATAAGTCAGTTTTACTGAGTGGCAACTCACAAGCAACTCAGATTCTGTTTAACGAGTCTCTGAATATTTTTGAGTGTTAAGACAATTCTGCAGATCATCTTCAACTGGCAAAGTTCAGCATGACCTTGCAAGGTAATCATGCCAATCCCAAACCTCCTTTCTCCCTCCCGAATCCCTTTAAAAAAAAAATCTGTGTTTTAATTCCCTTATCGAACGTTTCCTTTCCCATGGTGCAGATGTGGCGCTGGCAGCTTTGAAGAGTGGCTTTGTTTTAGTTCATATTTCCTGTGACTCTCGGCATTTGGGACTGTATTGAGGTAAGAAGAAGAAAGGGAATGGGTCTTTTCAACTATTCTAGCATATGTAGGGACACTTACCACCTGAATCCCAACTGTGGAACTGAAGCAGGATGATATCAATTTTTTTTCATTTTGGGTTTTCTTGATAAATTGAAAAGGAAATAATGTCTTACTGTAGTAGAAAATATGCAAACCTGTTGGGGACAAAAAACATAATCCATTCTCAGGCAGATGGCTGAGATCACTTCCTGGTTGCTAAGCATTTGTGTTACTGAAATTGCTGGTGTTTTGTCAAATACAGTGTTTAATAAGTCTAATCATTCTGTTGACAAAAATGATTGTAATATTATTTTGTGGGTGCTTTTCTTTCTTTTAGGACAACTTAAAAATAATGTATATGTTATATATCACTGACTGAAATGATAGGCCCTCTATATCTGTTGCTGTGGATCAAGAAAGCCCCAGTACATATTAAGATAATGATGGAGGAAGTTGAGATAGCAAAATATGTTTTGAGAGTTTCTTTAAAATGCCTGAGCTGGACAAACCTGAAAAATTATATGAAATGGAAAATCTATTTGTCAAATTTTAGCCTAAGTACAGGTGATGGATTTATTGTAAACTTTAGAAATACCCAACTTATTGATGTTTGTTTCTTTTTGGCACAGCAGTGCTGCCTGGTTTGGAACTCTCTGTATAACCCAGTCTGGTCTTATATTACAAGTGATTCTCTTGCCTCAGGCTCCTGAGTACTGGTATGGCCAGTGTGGCCCATCACTTGTTGAGTACACCTAAGAAATTGTAGGCTGACTTTTCTTTCCTGCCAGTCGGTTCCCAAACAACCACGCAGTAACTTACTATTAATTATAAATGATAGTCCAGTAGCTCAGGCTTGTTACTAGCTAACTCTCACATTTAAAACTAATCCATATTTCCTTATCTGCAGTCTGCCACATGGCTCAGTACCCTTTCTCAGTATGACAAGTTGACCTCCTGATTCCTCTGTATCTTCTTCACTACTCCCCAGACTCTTTCTCCTCTTCTTCTTTGCACCTTCTTTTTGTCTGCCAGTCCTGCCTGACCTCTACTTGTCTAGTTATTGACCAGTCAACTTCTTTATTCAACAAATCACAGTGATATATCCACACAGTGTAAAATAATATTCCACAAGAAATGGTTTTAAAAGTATAATTAAATCAAAGTAGGCACTGGTTGCCTATAGGAGGATTAGAATACCCTGTGAGAAAGACAAGTGGTAAACTCAAAAGTTATTTTTCAGCCAAAATTTATTGTGCCTTGGGTAACTGATGACCCTTAGAGTCATCAATTGTAAAGCAAAACTATCTTTGTTTAGCTGATATTTAATATGTATAAATCTATTAAGAAAATAGCAATAGCAGAAACTGGGGTGAAGCTGTTGAAATTTCTAGGCACAGAGCAAGTTTCAAGTATTTCTCCACATCTCTGGTTCTGGGGAACCCTTTTGTCTTGGTCACCACCGCAGCATTTCCTCCACCCAGTGTTTGGCAGTGATATCAGTATTGTCTCCATATTACAAAACATGGAAAAGGATGGCAAAAAATTTAGCATGTATCACATCAATCAACTATGCAACACTTAATGCTAGAGTTGAAGGCACAGGGAATAAGAAAGATTCACACATGCTTACCAATCTCTCTTGTTGTTCCTAGCAGACTTTTGGGTGAAAGAGGTGGGGTCGTCAAGTTCCAGTTAACCTTTCTTTTAGGCACATGGAAAGATTTCATTTCTTTGTCGTCTCTAGCCGAGGCATGGCCAAGGACCTGCAGTGGGCTACGATACAATAGAAGTGATTCACAGCAGGTCAAGTTTGAGCCTCTTTTCTCATTCCAGTAGTAATTTATAAGCCTATGACAAAGCGATAGCTCAGTTGACCTCTATGTTGCTATATCCATCAGCCTTCACTGAGTAATTTGCATTATGTATTGTATATAGTACAGCCAAGAAGCATACAATCAAAAAATGAGAGATGAGTAAGCTCAGGGTGAGCAACCAACTGTTTTGAGACAAATGTGTTGCTGGGTTGGCAAAACATCTTTGAGTTTGGAGCAAGCCATTTTCACTGGAGCAAATACCTTCACTACTGTGTTCTACACGCTTGCATCCTGCCCCATTTGTATGTTGATGAAATTGTGTGGTATGGTGTGCTGTTGTCCCTTGAAATCCCAGCATTGAAAATCCATTCCCTAGCGTGATGGTGTTGACAGGTGGGGACATGTTTATACCACAGGGGTCCCTTGTGAAAGGATTAATAGACCAGTTATTTGAAATTTGGTTGGCTAAAAGAGGAGAACCCAGTAAGGAACTCTACTGTCATCTGGCACTAGAAAGAAAAGCACTGTTCATAAATCATGGCTATCCACCCACCTGTTATGTGCCATTTAGACTATTCCGTATTGTAGGTATGGTTATAACAATTAGCCTCACCCACTCCAATCAATACCTTTCTCTTCATTATTAATTACTTAAAACTTTCCTGTCTTGTATATGAAGAATTACTGATCATTTTCACCCCCAGTCATTGTCTTTTTCAATTTTCTACCTGCTGTTTAAAGTGTTTTTCTTCCCAGTGAGTTCCCATGGTTTCACACGTTTTTTTTTTCATGGTGTGTGTGACTGTGTGCATGTGTGTGAGTGCATGAGTGTGTGTGTGTGTGTGTGTGTGTGTTATTGAGTTTAAATATAGCTCCTTGCACATGCTTGGGTATAGGACTTGGTTACTAGAAAGCATAGCAGTGGAGCTTTATAATGTGAGGTTAATTTTAGAAATATCTCTTTGGAATAGTTATGAGAACATTGCAGCCTATTTTTGAAGCTAGCAAATTGTATTTAGCTTGATCCAACGCTCCAAGACTTCATGTGTTGATTCTTCACAGGCCCTTCCAGTTCAGTTCTCTGCATGCTTACATAAATAAGCAAGTGTTTGCTGAGACTTCATGGTGAAAGGATTTTTAAATCAAATAAACACATTAACAGTCTGTGGTAGACATGACCATGTACCACCCACATCCCTTCAAAGAAGGAGTTGTTGTCTAGTCACAGGGTTTGCAGTTGGCGGGGACTCCAGTCACCAGCCCCTTTGGTTATTATCTTGTGTGTGGTCAGGGTATATGACACAGGAGCTGTTGTCATGTTATACACAGTAACTATGTTGATCAAAATTACTCCATAGATCCTTGGGGAATTGTTTGAGAAGCAGCCCAAACATCCACCCTACCTGATTTTTACTTTGTTCAACCCTTCCTGCTTTTCAGTCTTTCTAAATAGCTTTTGACTGATGTATCTTAGACTAAGATGATGTATCTTACTCAGAATTACATTCCAAGATCATTTTCTAAAGAACTCAGACTGCAACAGGACTATTGGACAGCTACATGACTGGTAGGAGATATATCAGACTAGATCAGAGGAGCTTATTTTCTTGCGATGAAGAAACCTGTAAGTTTTCACAGTGTTGAGAACAAGTGACTTTTGAGTGTGCTGCCGAAAATGAGACCTGTATATCTCCCACACCAAGTCTTAGAGGACATTGCGGAAAAGGAGCAGTGGAAACAACATGAGAGTCAGAAGATGGTCAGGAGCACAGTGACAAGACATGACACGACAGGACATGTCTGTTCCATTCATGAACTTATAGCAGGTGTGATTAGAGCCAGACAGGGCTATCTACTGTGGAGGATGAAGAGACTTGGATGACACCAACCCTCTCTTAGAAGCCACTGACAATTGATGGATACAGTGAGGAGAGAGGATCACTTTCCTCAGTAGTGTAGTCACTGGTTGTGGTTAGATTTTGATGTACCGATGAATAACCCCTCCTTGCTCATGCAAGTAACCAGAGTTAAGCTCAGTAAGTCACAAAAAAATGGCAAATAAAGATGGGAAAGTGTGATGGCAATCTATTGGGAATGAAAGATTTAGCTCAAATGAATTGGGAGGAATATGAAAGATAATAATGAGGGTTGTATATGATAAAACATGTCATATAAAGGCATGAAAATTGTCGAAGAATAGAGAAAAATTAAATCTACTGAATTACTGATTGTACTTAATAACTGCTTCTATTTAGTCACCTAAGCAATGGAGACACAGATTAGGTTCTATTATTCAACGTATCCAACATTGCTGTGGGAGTCTGTGTCAGAGGAAAGTGGGATAGAGCTGTGGTGAGGAGCAGCGAAGAGGAGGCCAGGAAGTATAAAAATGAAAAGGACTCCCTGGAAAACATGAATGCATAGTTCCTCATGCAGTGGTTCTTGAGGGGCAAGAGAAAAGAATCACAAGGACAAATGGATGAGGTTTGAGTTGAGGGATAGAAAAAGAAAGCAGCACTGTTTGAAGACGTGATTGCTGTCTGTCTTTCCGGTCCTTTCCAGGGATGTTTTAAATCCCTTATACAGCACCAAGCATAATAATGGTGGTACAATCCAGTGTGCACTCCCCAGTCCATGCTGATCTGTTTGCAAATGTAAAGCCACAGAAAAATATCTGAGGAAGTAGAGTCTCAAAGCCACATGTCTGGAAGTTGGTGAACTTGAGCAGGTAATAATGAAGAGCTAAATAATCAGAGGCAATCTGTTCAAATAATCTTGTTTATAATCAAACTCTACTACAGGGGATTCTGTGGAAGCACGTGTATGTGCACGTGCATGTGTGTGTGTGTGTATGTATGTGTGTCCTCTATTCAGTATGCACACTTTGAATAAAACACTGAGTTCTGCCATTGGATGACTCACACGATTTACTAAGCCTTTCATTTTCCTTCCAGCCTGCTTAGAAGCAATTGAAAGTAAATTTTTCCTTTTGCTTACACAAAGCACAAAAGATTTTTCAAGAGTGTGCTTTCATGCCTCCCAACGTCACTTACCTGACTTTTTAGTTCTACTTCCGTTTCCCACAAATATTTTCATGATTAAGTCTTATGAAAACTTGCTTTGTAGAGGGAGGACTTTTAACACAGGCTGCTTACAATGTTTATGTAAATTACTTCTTCGAAGCCTGGCAGATCTCTTTTCTGAGACAGGGACTCTTCCTGTTATTATTTCACCAAAATGTGTTTGACTCTCTGATCTTTGTATTAAGTAAACACAATTCCTGTGCTGAATTCTGACAAGTCGTAAGCTTGACAGTGCTAAATTACCTTTCAAGAGCAGCGAATGCTTCAACCTGTCTTCTCTATAAAGGAGATCTGTTCTAATTTCTTAACTGTTGAAAAAGAGCAGAGCTGACATCAAGAGTGTGACTCATGAGAGCAAACCCACTGCCTTTTCCTCCCCCTGCTTCTTTAAAATCTGATCATACTCTCAGTCATTTTCTGACTCGTCAAAAGTGTCACCATGGGAGGGAAGATTTAGCTCCATTCTTCATATTTCAACTAGTACTGCAAGAATGGGGGAGAACTGTGTTCCTTGTTCTGTGTACATGGGCGCAGATACTCACCAGCTCATTCCTGTTTACCAGTTGCTAAAACAGATAAGTGGAAAACTATCATAGAACTGATTGAAGCCACCAGAGTCTGTTCTCTGAGCTCAAGACTCCAGGACGACACACGTACATGTGACAAAAAGATCAGACAACTTCCCTCCCTCCCCTTCCCTTGACTGTTCTGCTCAGAAGTGACAGCAGCGCAGCTGTTCAAGTGGGCAGCTGCTTTCCTACCTCTTGCCATGGTGCATGGCACCATGGTTTATGAATAGAACTGAGTTCATCTTCCAGAATTCTGGTCAAGAAGATGATTTCTCTGTAAGTGACTGAAACTGATTTTTAAAAAAACGTTTCCTAGTGACAACCAGAATTGTGTCTTCCTTTTTACCATCTTTGTGTGACCCCTATTAACAGTTGACTGTGTGTAGCCTGTGCTATCTCTGGGTAAACCTGTCCAAGCTGCTGGTAGTTTGTGCTTTCATATCAAAACCTCCTGTGTGGCACATAATGATATCGTCTCCAGTTTACCATCAAAATGGACACTTTTATTCTGATGTGCAATGGACATAATTCCTAAAGTTACCAAACAACGCTTACTTGACACCTTTTCTATGCTACAGATTGATGTAGACCCTATTGTATGTTAAATCTGTGGTGTCTTGGCAGATGATTCTGCTAAACCTATTGGAGCTGACCAGGGATCTTAAGCAAGAAGAGATACAGGTTTGGACATAAAAAACCTCAAGAGTATGGGGGTCATTGGCAATGTCTGGAGTCCTTTTTTATTGTTATACCTTGATGAAGGGATTTAAGCTTTTGGCATCCAGCTGGCAGAGGCCAAGGATACTGATACAGCACTCAGGTAAAAGCCGTTCTCAACAAAGAACAAACTGACCCAAGATGTCAGGAATGAAAGATTGTACAGGACAATACATCCCAGAAACAATAGCAGTGGGGCAAAAAGACATCTTCAAAGTAACGTTCTATATCAGCAAAAATAAAATCTTAAGAGTAAGTTTTGAAGGTTGAAGAGGCTTCATGCGGGCAGGGATATATAGCCAAGTATAATTTGACATGTCATTTTGTTAAGGACATTTCTGAAAAGTTATGGCAATTGCATGTAGGGACCAAATTGGCACAAATAGCATATGCCAAGACATTAGGCTTTAAGATACCGAGAGTAACAACAATCCACACTATCAATCTATGCGCAAACACAGTGTGAACTGGACATGCTTCTAAACATTCCCCATTAGCACACCACTATCCCTACTTACATACATGAGGAAACTTTTACCTAACAACTTTAGTTAGAGGTCCTCTGGATAAAAGACTGTGAGGAATAACTCTCTCTGATTCAAATGCTTTGACCTCAGTCTTTGTGTTTGCTTATTGAGATTATGATTTAATTACAACATTTCTCTCTTCCCTTTCCTCCCTCCAAACTTTCCCATATCCCCTTCCATGTTCTTCTTCAAATTCATGGTCTTTTTTTATTTGCCAATTGGCATATGATACACATATTTATAAATATAACCTGTTGGAGTCTATATAAATTACTTCTACGCACGTTTTCAGGACTGAACACTAGACATTCCACAACCAAGTGGTGTGCCCTTTCCTGGGGTAAACTTTTTCTCTTGCTTCCTGCTTCACTCAGTTGTCTGTAGTTCTTCATGTAGGGTTGAGATTTTGTGGCCCTTTTCCATTCAGTTTGGCATGTACATTGATGAAATCCTTCCTCAGCTCATATTTGCACTATCGTGTTGACTACGTATGTGATCTTGGACAAGTTATTTCTCTTGTCCTCATTTCATTGTCTGAAACATAATGCATTTGGGTTTTATCTTAATGGAGTTTAAGGGAATTAGTCTATATTAGGCATTTAAACCATTACCTAGATTAGATTGAAGTTTTGGTTGCGTTTTCTCAGAAAGATAAAGCTGGTCCTTTCCTGGGTCTATGCATCTTAAGTGGGCTTTGTATAGCAAAAAGAGTGTGAATTGCTTTTGATGTCTGGTTGAGTTTGCCCATTTTGTGTTCTTTAATGAACTGTGCAACCATGATTAAACTAAACAGAAATATAGAGCTCCTTTTTCCTTTGCATTTATTTTAAGTTTGTTACAAGGAAATAACCTTTTGGAAAAAATAATAGGAATTTTCTGTAGAAATTAATAATCTAGTATCTGATTTAAGGAGAAACAGAAAGAAATGAAAGCTTTAATGTGGTGATCTACATCTCTAGTTCCTGTACTGGTAAGGTGGAGGCAGGAGAATTGAGGTTTTCAGTCACCTGGAAGACGTATTTTGTCTGCTGTGTCTCTGGTATATTGATGTAACCTGTGTGTTTAAACACAATCTGAGAATTTTTCAATATTGATAATAAGCAAAATTGTACATGCTCATGTATCCACCTGCATCTATGAACACACGTGTCCCTATAAAAGCCAAGGAAGAAGGCAAAGATGACATTCCATGTATACTTGTGTCCAAAAGAACGTTTGCTTTCAGATGAGTCAGTGGACACCGATGTTGACAGATGAGAGCATAATAGATGGCCTAAGGTGTTCATGGTAATAGTTGGAAGCTGGGAACATTTGCACACTGTCCTCAGCTTTAATGATGCTAAGTGTTGCCTTAACCTAGTTCGTGTCTTGTCTTAGTATAGAAGGGAAGGAATGCTGGGAAATCCCTGGTGAACAACAGTAGCCCAAATGTGAGCCACTGGTAACATCAGGGTGCAAAGTGAAGTATACAACACAGGCTTGTAGCCCTGTTGGGACCTATAAGCACTGTTTGGATGCAGTGATTCTAAAGGAGTCACACTCCCATGCAGAAGCAGGGAAGCAGTTGCTAAGAAGGCTAGGTCATAGGATCAGTGTTTGTAATATTCTAATTAATATTAATCTTGGTTTCAATCAAGGACTGGGCTCCGTAATCTGATTTTGTAATGTCATTTATACTTATTATTCATAAGAGGAAATTTGATTTATTAATTTATTCTATTTTAATCCTCACAGCTTATAATGTATTTGGTGAATGTTGCGATACAGTAACTATTATATCCTTAAGGCTTCTGACTAGATAAAGATGTCATTAGTGAGTAGATCCCTACAATAAAAAAAAAAGAGTATTTGGATTTAGAAGCCTTGGTTCCCTCTGTAGTGTTCCTCTTCTCTTACTAGTTCTACTTCTGGTACTAGCTAGGAATTACAAAATACATCCAATTCCATGGTGTTATACAGACTCTACATTGTTCTCATAATATGGATTCTCCATCAGGAATGGTAGCATATGCCTGTGACTCTAGGACTCACTAGCCTGAAGTGGGATGATTCTGTTTCCAGAACAGTCTGGGTTACACCGTGAGATGCTATTTCAATAAATAACCCATAGGATACTTTTTTGTTTGCCTTTAAACTAAGTGATTGATTCACTATCATCTTCGGAGAGTCCATGCATGAAGATGAGTGGCATTAATCCCAAACACCAGTAGAACTTCAAGGTCCGTGACAATCCTCACCACATGAATTTGTTCTGTTTCTCGAGTTCCTGGCACCTGCAATTTCTCACCCTTTGTTCTCTGGCCTCTTCTGCTGTCATCAGTATAAACTCCAGAATGTCAACTCCTTCTCCGAACAGCCTTCTAATTTTGTGTTTTAGCATAAATACTTTCAAAATGTGTCTATAAAATCACCGGAAGAAATATTAAAACACAGATCTACTTTCCTGTCTACAGGTGCATGGATGAGCAAGTATGTTTTGGACACGGATGCGGAATTCTAATTTTCATCATGTTTGCCCATGGCGCTGATATGACCATCTCGGGTTCCACACTCAAGAAAAGCTTGCTTCCTCGTTTCTCTGGGACACTGCTCTTCTCTTACCTCCTCCTGAGCAGAGGCCTTTTCCCTTCCCATGTGTAAGTACAATTTAGTATGGTTTATTGGGTGCTTTGTTCCCAAAGGCTTTCCCCTGTGTATCTTTGTCTTTTGTTCCCAAACATCTTAGAAAGCACCGGATTATACTAGCTGCAGCACTTTTTGTGACTGTCACCTTACAACCTTCCAAATACTCTCCTTTTCATCACTTTACATTTCAACACCCTGCCGATGGTCCTTCTCTTTTTCTATTATGATTTCCAAAATTCTTAGTGTCTTCATTATGTATGCTCACAATCCAAGAATCTATTACTGTTTCTCTGTCATTTTCTGTACTCCTAATCCCCTCCTCACAACAGTTATAAGTTTCTTGTGACATTCTAATTCTGTCTAAACCTATCTCTGCCAGTCTTGAGCCTGGACTCAGGCTGTCTCCCACAGTCGGGAGCTTCTGATTTACAAAGATGACCTTTAGTGCAGTCAAATGGGCTGTAGCATAAGAATCATTGCAGCTTCTTAATATGCCAGTCCTTGAGTGGATGTGGGTTTAGAATGCATTCAAAGTGTCAGAAAACAGGCTGAAAAATCCCTGGATGTTGAAAGAGAAAAGGGTAGGTTGTGCTTAATATGTTTGCAAAAATTATGTGGTATTAAATATATAGAATGCTTACCATAGCCCCTGACTCTGAGTGAGTAGTAAATATTGGCTATTCTCCTTTGCAATTTGCCATTGACATTATTCTTAATTTTGGCAACACAAATATGGCCTTAAGACATAAGGTTAAAAGTCCTCAAATATCTTTCATATTCTTTTAACAATTTATTTAAATGATAAGTCAGTAAATTAACATTTGAGTATGTTTTCACAACACAGGCCATTTTTCATGACTGGTAGGAGTCATTTAGTTGGATGCTCTGTAGACTGAAAGATTATATGCCTTGAGAGAACAGGGGAGCTAGTGTCTGAGCATGAAGATGATTGCTTTTCCTTGGGTGATTAAATGACTTCCAAGTCCAACCATTCCTAATTCCCCACCAAACAAACAGAACAAATGAAAACACTTTGGAGGAAACAGTAAGACAAATAAGCAAGTCTTCCTTTAGGAGGTGGTAAATTCTCGTTTCCTTAATAACCATTAAAAGCACCATTAATGAAATGCAGTCAGATCATTAAGGAGAAAGCTGGTAACAGGTGCAAGGATTTGTCCAGTATCTAGTTCATCAGAGATGCAATCAGATAATTTTTCAGTCCAATTAATAAATGGCATGGGAAACAGGGAAAGTAAAGAATGGAAGTGAACCCAGGTAAGAATATTAATAAAATATATCATGAGGGAAATAGTAATAAAACAATAAAGGGAAAAGTACAGATAAAATAACAGAGGGTTATATTTGGGAAACTCCCATTTGTAATTGCAATAGAAAGATGAAGAGGTAATGATTAGTGATAATGACTGTAGATTTACAAATGGCCACCCTCCCATCTGTCTCTACTGCCAGCGACCCATAATACCTAATTATACACTGTTAAATATCTTAATAAAAAGCCTTTGTTTATTTCTTGATGATCTCAGAGAGCAAACATATTTTTTGAGCAAAAGTTATTATAAAATTGAGATCTCTGTGGATAATCTTGTTAGGCTATAGTGTATTTTTCTTGAGCAACAATCTTTTAATGTCTTTTTTCAAATTACATAGTCACTTATGTTTTGTGTGTATGTATATGAGTGCTCACCTGTCATGCTTGCATGTGGAGGTCAGAGGGCAACTTATGGGGTTGATTCTCTGTCCTCACTGTATGTGGTTCATGGTTCAAACTCAAGCTGTGAGACTTGGTGAAAGTTAACTTTATCCACTGAAGAATATTTCTGGCCCAACATATTGCTTTTATTAAAAAAATAAGTTGACAGCTTTAATAAGGATTCGAATATAATCATACTTTCTCTTTTCCTTTCTGTAGCTATGATAAAACACGATAACCAAATGCAACATAGGGGAGGAAACGAATTGGGAGGCTTACATTTCCTGGTTACAGTACACCACTAAAAGCTGAGCAAGAATTTTTTAAAAAATATTTTATTCTCTTTACATGCAAATCACAGCTCCCCCTCCCTCCTCCTCTGACTCCCCACCTGCCTGCTCCCCCCAACACATACACTCATTTCAAAAGGATAAGACCTCCCATATCGAGTCAACAAAGCATGTCATATCACCTTGAAGTCGGACCAAGCTCCTCTCCCTGCACCAAGGTTGAACAAGGCATCCCACCCTAGGGAATGGGCTCCAAAAAGTCAGTCCATGTACCAGGGATAGATCCTTGTCCCACTGTCAGGGGCCACTCAAACAGACCAAGCTACACAACTGTCACCCACATGCAGAGGGCCTCGTTTGGTCCCATGGAGGTGAAAGCTGAGCAGGAACTTAAGGAAGAATTTGAAGCAGAATCCCTGGAGGAATGCTACTTATTTGCTCACTCATAGGTTCATGTTTAACTCATTTAGGCACAGAGAACGGTGGTGTTCACAGCGGGCAGGACATTCCTAAATCATTTCACAATCATGACAACTTCTCCCCCGCACACACAGAGAGACCAATTGTTCAAAGGCCAATCTGATACAGACAAACCCTCAATTGAGATTTCCTACTTGGATGACTCTAGGCTGTGGGAACATGGCAGTTAAGGCTAACTAGATATTGTGCTTTTTCTGAGATGATGTAACAGTTCCTACAAAGTACAAATGCTTGTTTTACACCGCCACCCCAAAAAAAATCTACTGGGAAGAAATAGGTGGAATAAAGAGAAACTTACTTCTGAAGGAACTCGTATGTTCAAAATAAAATAAGTTTTAGATAAATTCAAAATATAGAGACCTGGATGCCTGGAAAATAGTGTATTGACATGGCTTAGCCCCAAAATAACAGACATCCACCTCTTTCTGTTACCTGATTGCTGGTATAGGTCATGAATTGACACACCTGGTTAAAGTAAATTATCTCCAGATCTTCTGAATTATCAGAGTAACGGTAAGTAGCAAAAGGAAAGCATTTGAAACGATTTCCATAACAGCAATATGTTTTGAAAAGGTTATTTCTAATTTTCTCATATGTACACACACACACACATACACCATGCACACATATGCATGTGCACACGTATGCAAACCCACATGAATTTTCCCTGCCTGTATGTCTGTGCACCACATGCATTCAGTGCCCACAACATCTATAAGGGGGCTTTAGATCTCCTAGAACTGGAATTACAGATGGTTGGGACTCTTTTGGCCAACAAATCAATTAGATGTAACCCATTTCCATCTTTCCCATTACTGGATGATTTCATTTATATTGCATTCATGTATGTATTTAATAAGCTTATATTGAATTAGACTTCCATAAACCCCTTAAATGTACCTCTGTTTTTCCATACATTCCCTTCCTTGTCCCCCTCTTCCTGTTATATCCCCAAATGATCTTCCCATTTCATCCCCCATCCTTCCAAAAATGTTTATTCTACTTCCTTTTCCAAGGGAAATATATCTGTCCCACCATAGTCCCTTACTTTATACCTAACTACTCTGGATGTATGGATTGTAACTTCTTTGTAATTGACTTAACAACTAGTATTTACATATATGGGAATACATACCATTTTTTCCTTCTGGGTATGGGATACTTCACTCAGGATGATATTTTTCCTTCCATTTACCTGCAGATTTTGTGATTTCATTTTTTTAATATCTGAGTAATATTCCATTGTGCAAAAGTACCACATTTTTTTTATCCATTCATCTGTTGAGGGTCACAAAGATGGTGTCCAATCTCTGGCTATTATGAATGATGCAGCAATGAACATGATTCAGTGAATTTCTCTAAGGTGGGATTAAGTACCTTTCGGGGCATGTGACAAGACTGTTTTAGCCGGATATTGAGCTAGATCGATTCCCATTTCCCTGAGGAACCTCTTCACTGATTTTCATAGTGCCTGTACAAGCCTGCTCTTCCACCTGCAGTGGGTGAGTGCTTCAGAAGACTTGTTAGTGTTTTGTGTGTATTTGATAGCACTTGAAATATTTACTCTCAAAAAATATAAATACAGTAGAGGTATCTGTAATAACCAGACTGGATGCTTTTACTTTGATCTTATGCATACAGTTTTAGTGACACCTTGAACCCAGTGACCAGAAACTCCCGATCTCTCTTAGCTTCTTGCCTCTGGAAGCCAATCTTCTATTAATCTTTTATGAAGTTGATATTTTCCGATTTCAAACAGACAGCGCTTGTCTGGGAATGAGGTGACTTTGAATACATTCATCCAGGCAGCTCTGTCCCTAGTTGCAGGGTCTCATTTATTTTCTTCAGGAGCCCGGCCTTGATGCAGAAGAATGCACTAGCCTCTGGCTATAGACTTCTAAACTTTATTCTTTGACATTGACATTCTTGGCCTTGTGTTTAGCTTAGAATACTGATCAGTGGCAGGAAGTAGAACTTCTTTGAAGAACTGACTGACTTGAACCCAACATCTTTTTTCTTTTCTCTTCAAAGCATCCAGGCAATTTTGAAATATCTGATGAACTTCACATGTCATATAATTCATTATCTGTCCCTAAGTACTTCCCAAATGATCAATGTGTTTCACAAACCAGGAAGATTAAAAAAAAAACCACAGATTTCATATAAATATAGCATGTCTCATGGGAAAAGATATGTTTTCCCCATGAAAACTAAAGAAAAGGGGCTTGGATTGCTTGTTTTGCATGTTGGGTTTCATGCCCAATTTATTGCTAAAATCTGATTTACCGTTTTGGTGTCTGTCCTAAATCTATTATCTAATGTTCCAATACAATTACAGGAAGAAAACCACACTAACGTTGTGTCAGATTTGGGACAATTGATAATAGATATAACCGTCTGTTTTAGGACTGCCAAGCCCCAAAAGATGACATGGAGACTTAATATTAATTTTGAATGTTTTACTTAGCTTAGGCTTGTTTTTAGCCAACTTTTTCTTTTAACTTAAATTAACCCACTTCTATTAGTTTATGTGTTACCCTGAGGCTCATTTACCTCATCTTTCCTGCTTCCTTCGTGTCTGACTGGCTGGTCACAGACTGACTAGGCCTTGACTCCCATTTTCTGTCTGCCCGCCAGCCCTCCCTGCCTTCTACTGTCTAGTTATTGGCAGTCTGCTCTTTATTAGACCAGTCAGGTGCCTTAGGAAGGCAAGGTGAACCGGCAACACATCTTTACATAGTTAAATAAATACACCGTAACAAAACCAGCACACTTTACATAACTAAACAAAGGCAGCATAAGCAAATGCAACACATTTACATAGTTGAGCAATTATTCTGCCATACACACAAATGCAACACATCTTTACATAGTTAAACAATATTCTATTCCACAACAAGTGGTGTTGGGTATGTATTGGAAAAATTAAGAGCATTTTTAATATATATAAAGATAATTGTGATTTTTATAGTGCACCAATATTGGAGAATTGTTTGTTATTATTATTATTGCAATAGTTTCTAAAACTTTATGAAAATAAATTTTGGTCATCCTGTAATGTATATCATTTGTATTATGCACTTTAAACAAATACTGTATTTCTTTAAGTTTTGATTTTCTTAAATGTCTCTTTTGAGAATATGTACCATCATTAAAGGAAAAAGGAAAACTTTCCATGGTATAAACAGGCTATACAAATGTGTATCTATCCCTTTTCCTACATAACTTAATATCATCCATGCATGGATCACTTTGAAAACATCTATACAGTAAAATACGTATCTTCTGATAACGACATACTTCATTCATAATTTCAAATATTCTACTAATATTTCTTGCAAAATCAATAAATGCCCTGACTATACGGCAAGTCTAGCTAAGCTAATGTAAGACTTTTCAATTCTAATCTTCTCCTGAAAGCTTAAAGTTTGTCACCAGTAGAAAATCCTGTCAGCTGCGTTCCTGGAACTGACAGGTTCACTTTGCTCATTTTCAAGCACATTTCTGCCAAAAAACTGAACTCTGAATAACTGTTCTTGTCTGTCAGTTTTCTTTTAAGTAAAAATAGTATTCTCTCAAGAACAAGAGTCAGTTCGGCTTGCACTCAAAACAGTTGTATAAGCAGAAGGCAGACACTGTACTTGCGAGGGCAGCAGAGGATATAAACTATCCTGTCTCAAAAAATAAATACAATCTACATATCAGATAGGAAGAACTTAATATAATCAATATATTCTACTCCTTCCTCATGGGTGTTCCAAGAAAAACTGAATTTATTTTTTGCTTCTTTGTTATGCCATTTTTAAATTCAAAATGTTTACTTTTTAAAAAAGAATTTCATACATGAGTAGGGTATCTACATGATTTCTACATCTTTTGGTCTTCTCGAGACCACCTCCTAGGTGTCCCCAACTTTCTCTCAAGTTTATAATCATTCTTTAAGTATTGGTACTGTATATCTATATATTATTGTAATATAAAACAAAAGAATGAATGAATATATTACATTTATATTCATAGGTATATATATATATATATA
>PVIU01004497.1:49562-126646 GCA_004026605.1 Ondatra zibethicus | reverse complement strand
AAAGCCCAGGATAGCTAAAACAATCCTATACAATAAAGGAATTGCCGGAGGCATTACCATCCCTGACTTCAAACTCTATTACAGAGCTACAGTAATGAAAACAGCTTGGTATTGGCATAAAAACAGAGATGTTGACCAATGGAATCGAACAGAAGATCCGGATATTAATCCACAAACATATGAACACCTCATATTTCACTCCCTCTTTACAGCTAAGTATCACTCCAAATCCAAGACATCTTATTTAATGATCCATAATTTTATTTTAGCTGTTAGTGGAAACATCGTGACTGAGCATCCAGTTTCTCTTCTTGTTGTTCCTGGAACCAAGAACCAATCTATAATGTTACAGACAAAAGAGGTTTATAGTGATGTCAGTATTTTCAGAATCGTTTCAGAGGGGCTCCTCAAAACATGAGGACATGTTCAGGAAATCTTGTGAATGTTTTCTTAGAAAGATTTCTGAATCAACCAACTTTTCTTCTTATTTCTCCTTCTCCTTCTCCTCTGCCTTCTTTGTCATCCTTCTCTCCTTTTCTCTCCTTTCCTCTCCATTCTTCTCCTCTCGTCTCCTTTTCTCTTTTCCATGCCTGGCGCTGTCCTTACTTTACTACCCTCCCCCAGCTGTGAAATACAGATCTTTCTATTGGAATTACAAGTGTGTACCACCAAGCCTGGTTTAAAGAACTTTTACTTAATATAATGTGTCATCAGAATGTGAATAGGTGCACTTTAGGGAATGAAGGATTAAATATATATCTGTGCAACTTGAAGTCATTTCAATGCTTAATGCTTACCCATCTCTATTACAGAACTAGACCAACCATGGCATGCTTTAGTAGATTGGAAACCCTTTCAACATATTTTATTCTATAGATACTTTCTTTCCACTGGAGGTATCTGTGTTGGCTAGCTGCATGTCAGCTTGATACAAGCTAGAGTTATCTGCAAGGATAGAGCCTCAATGGAGAAAATGCCTCCAGAAGACCAGTTGTAGGTAATTTTCTTGATCACTGACCGATTGATGAGAGAGGTTCCAGCTCATTATGGGTGGTGCCGTTCCTGGTCTGGTAGTCCTGAGTTATATAAAAGAGCAGGCTGAGCAAGCAATGAAGATCAAGTCAGTAACCAGCATTCCTCCTTGACTTTTATATCAGCTCTTGCTGTCAGATTCTGACCCTGCTTGAGTTCTTGCCCTGACTTCTTTTAGTGATGGACTGTGATGTGGAAGTATAAGCCAATAAATATTCTCTCTAATTTGCTTTTGGTCATGGTGTTTCATCACAGCAAGAGAAGACCTGACTAAGACAGTATCTGAGCACAGGTTTTAGGCAAAACTGTGGTCTTTGCTATATATTTCTCTATTGTATATCCTCAGTGTTCTTCATAATGCTGACTCCATTTTCCTTGTTGTTCCTTATTCTTAATTCTTTCAGAATTGGATCATTCATGGACCACCAATGCTTTTGAGGTGCATCTTCCCACTGAAGTACATCACGAGAGGCCCAATGCTCCCTTTTCCATTGCAACAGGACACTTGCTCTCCCTGAGTTCCAATGAAGCCAAATCCATCAGTTAGCTGTCAGATGCCAACTGGCCTGGTGTTCAAGACGGATGCTAAACAAGAAGGCAGTGTTGACAGAGAAGAGAAAAGGATAGAGCTCTTTTTTTTTAATTTTGTAAAAAGCCTTATTTCAAAACAAATATTTTCTTGTGATTGTGAAATGTTGGAATCAAGCACAATTGAGCCAACGAAACTCTATTAATGGTGGGAAAACATTGATGCAACTTTCATTAATGATAATGACTATATATAAAAATTATTTTGAATGTTCTTGTTCATCCTTAAAATTTGCTAAACCTGGTGTATTTCTGAAATGTTTAATTTAAAAAACAAATATTAGATATACTCATTACATACATTGATTTTTAAACTATTTTGCAAAAATTAGTAAAACAGAAAAAACAATCCTTTTAGATCTTTAAAGAAGGATTTTAAGTACAACTTTAAGGTGAGGATCATGGTCTTCTCAAGTGCACGGTAGATAATTGTGCATCGGTGTGCTTTGGATCAGGGAATGTTTAATGCATTGATATTTTTGAGGCTTTAAAATATAGCCTTAAACAGAAAAACACAGATTCAGGAGAGACTAAGCATTTCACTATTTGTGGAAGAGCAGGATATTAAAATGTTTGTTCATTTACATATATGTAAATGCATATATATGCAGATTAAGAAATGACAATGCTTACCAACAGGGTATTGTTGAAGGCTTTGAATACATGAATACTTTTGGAATGGTTATTGGATATATAGAGAAAAGAGAAGGATGAATTTTCAGTTTGTTTTCTTTATGGTATAGCACTTAAGCTATATAAAAGCACTTTGTATTATTAAAATTAGTAATGTTATGAAATAACTAAGCCAACAAGAAACATGCACTCTCTCTCTTCTCTCTCTCTCTTTCTCTCTCTCCCTCTCTTTCTCTCTCTCTCTCTTTCTCTCTCTCTCTCTTTCTCACACACACACACACACACACACACACACACACACACACACACACACACAAATTGCCACTCAAAACCAGAAGCTAAGATATACAAACAAAAGACCAATAAGACAAAAATGCCCAAGCAAAGTAATCTGAGACAAAAAGTCTACACAAATAACATGAAATTCATTTGTGTTGTGTTTGTTACTGTTGACATGAGGCCTGCTCTGGTGTAGTTAATACATCCAGTCAGAAGTGAGACTCTTTTAGAGAAAACTACGTTTTCCTTTGCAAGTGGGTATTGATTGAATATAACTTCATGGATAAAGTTGGGAGACCATGTCCCTTATACTTCTCAGTGTGGGGACCCTTGAATCTGTGAAGGCTCTGGGCCTGCTGTTACAGTCTCTGTGAGTTTAGATGTGCATCAATGCTCTTGTTTCTGGAGAATACTGGTTCCTTGGTGTTATCCAGTCCCCTCTGTTTCTTACCCTATTTCTGCCTCATCTTCATCATGCATCCCCTCCCCGACTACATTTAGTCCCCCCACTCCAGTCTTCCTCCTGTCTTTTCATGATACATTCTACTCCCCCTTCATTGGGAGCTCCTCTCCTCCCCACTAATTCCTTACGAGGTATCCAATTTCTGTGGTAATGAAGACTGCAGCACACATATCAAAAGCTTAAAGGTTAACATCCATATATTAGGGAAAACATATATTTGTCATTTTAGTTCTGGGTTATTCTTACTCAGGATAAATTTTTGTAGCTCCATCTATCTGCAAATTTCATAATTTTGTTTCCTTAACAGTTGAATAAAATTCTATTGTACAAATACAACACATTTTCATTAACCATTCCTCAATTGATAGGCATCTAGCTTGTTAGCTAGGCTATTGTGAATAGAACAGCAATGATCATGTTTAGGTAAGTGTCTCTGTAGTAAGATAAAGCGTCCTTTGGGTATATGCTCAGGAGTGATATAGCCAGATTTTGAAGTAGAATAATTCCCATCTTCCAGAGGAACTGACACACTAATTTCCATAGTGTCTGAACAAGTTTGCACTCCCTCCTGCAATGGATGAGTGTTCATCTTATTCCATATCCAAGCCAGAATGACCTGCCATTTGTTTTGTTAATCTTGTCCATTTTGACTGGTATAAGATGAAATCTCAAAATAGTTTAATTTGTATTTCACTGATGACTAAGGATGTTGACTGTTTCTTTATGTGCTTCTTAGTGTTATATCTTCTGAAAACTCTGTTTAGTTCTGTATCCCATTTTGAATTAAGTTTTTTTCTATCCTTGATGGTCATTTTTTTCAGTTCTTTAAATATTTAGATATTAACCCTCTGTTGGATTTTAATTTGTAAAGATATTTCCCCATTTTCTAGCCTACTTCCTTATCCAAATGATAGTGTCCTTAGCCATACAGAAGCTTTGCAATTCACAAGGTCCCATTTGTTAACTCTTGCTCTTAGAGCCTGTGCTATCAGTGTTCTATTCAGAAAGTCTTTCTTGTCACAGGGAGTTCAAAACTATTTTCCATTTTCTCTTCTATTACATTAGGGTATATGACCTTATGTTGCGATCCATGATCCATGTGAAGTTGAGTTTTGTGCATAGTGATAAACACTAATCTATTCACATTCTTCTACATTTAGTCATACAGTTTGAAAAGTACCATTTGTTGAAGATTCTGTATTCTAATTCTTTCAATGAATATTTTTGGCTTCTTTGTAAACTATTGAGTGTACAGAGGTGTATGGACTTATATCTGGGTCTTCCATTCTAATACTTTGAACAGTGTATCTCTTTTCATGGCAGTACAGTGCTGTTTTATTACTATAGCTTTGTATAGCAATTTGAGTTCAGGGATGGTGACACCACCATCTGTTCTCATTATTCAGGAATGATTCAATTGTGTTGTTTTGTATGTCAGTGTGTGTGTGTGTGTGTGTGTGTGTGTGTGTGTGTGTGTGTGTATGTTTCCATATGGAGGTGAAAATTATATTTTCAATTTCTATGAAAATTGCATTGAATCTGTAGATTTCTTCAGGTATGATGAACATTTTCACTATATTAATCTGACCAATCCATGAACATGGGAGATCTTTGTATCTTCTGATGTCTTCATTTTCTTACCCCATTGCTTAGAGTTTTTATTATACAACTCTTTCACTTAATTGATTAGAGTTACCCCAATATATTGTTTATTTTGTTGCTATTGTGAAAATCATTGTTTCCCTGATTCCTTTCTCAGTCCAGTTGTTATTGTATATAAGAAGTCTACTGATTTCTCTGTGTTAATTTTTTAATCTTGCTACTTTGCTGAAAGTGTTGATCTGCTATAAAAGTTTCTTGGGGGATTTTTTTAAGGATATTTTATGTATAAAATAATCTCATCTGCAAATAAAGGTATTTTGATTTCTTCACTTTCTATTTGTATCCCCGTGATGTCCTCAGTTGTCTTTTTGCTGTAGCTAAGACTTCAAGAACTATATTTAATAGTTTTGGTGAGAATGGACATTTCTTGCCTTTTTCCTGATTTTAGTGGAAATGCTTGGTTCTCTTTGTTTAGGTTAATGTTGGCTGTGGGCTTGCTCTAAATTGACTTTATTATGTTAAGGTATGTCTTTTGTATCCCTTGTCTTTGTGGGACCTTTTTTCATTTTTTTTTAATTTATTTTTGTAACAATATTTTCTCATTTTACATACCTTTCCAAGTTCTTACTCCCTCCCATCCTCCCACTCCCATCATGCTCCCCAACTCCAGCTCCCCTATTCACTCTTCAGAGAGGGTAAGGCTTCCCAAGGGGAGTCTATAAAGTCTGACACATCACTTTGAGGCAGGACAGAAGTCCTCCCCACTATATCTAGGCTGAGAAAGGCATCCCTCCAAAAAGAACAGGCTCCAAAATGCCAGTTCAAGCACTAGGGATAAATCCTCATCCCACAGTGGCCCCACAGACTGCCCAAGCCATACAATGGTCACCTACATTCAGTGGGCCTAGTTTGGTCCTATGCAGGTTCCTCCATTATCAATCCAGATCCAGTGAACTCTTATTAGCTCAGGTCAGCTGTTTCTGTGGGTATCCCCACTATAGTCATGACCCCTTTGCTCATATTATTGCTCCTGACTCTCTTGGACTAGTCTCTGGAATATCAACCCAGTGCTTAGCTGTGGATCTCTACACCTGCTTCCATCAGTTGCTGGATGAAAGTTCTCTGATGACAATTAAGATTGACCTTAATCTGGGCTGGAGCGATGGCTCAGTGGTTAAGAGCTCTGACTGCTCTTCCAGAGGACCAGGGTTCGATTCCCAGCACCCACATGGCAGCTCACAACTGTCTATGACTCCAGGTCCACCGGATCCAACATCCTCAAACAGACATATATGAAGGCAAAACATCAATGCATATGAAATAAATAAATTAAAAAAAAAGATTGACATTAATCTGATTATAGGGGAAGACCAGTTCAGGCACCCTCTCCACTATTGCTTAGGGGCTTAGCTGGGGTCATTCTTGTAGATTCCTAAGGGTTTCCCTAGTGCCAGGTGGTGCGGGAGAATTGTCTGTATTCTGTCAATCATGATTTAAATAAATGCTGATTGGACATTAGCCAGGATGTATAGGTGGGTCAACCAGACAGGAAGTAGAGGTGGGGCTATTAGACCAGGAGAATTCTGGGAAGCAGGAAGCTCTCCCGGTATTCCTGTCTGGACCATCGAAGAAGCAGGATGTGACCTGCCCTGCTGAGAAAGGTACTGAGTTATGTGGCTAACATAGATAAGAGTAATGGGCTAATATAAGCTATAAAAGTTAGTACGAAACCTGAGCTAATGGGCCAATCAGTTTATAACCTAATGTAGACTCTCTGCGTGATTTTCTTTGAGGCCAAACAGCTGTGGGACCTGGTGGGAGGACAGAAACCCCAACTACCAGGCCTTTCGCACTACAGCCAGGTTTCTTGCTAGTCCCACAATGGTTCTCACAGTCAAGATATCTCTTTTCTTGCCCTCCCTCTCTGTCTTTTCCCATCTTAACCATCCCATTCCCTAATGTTCTCCTTCTCTTTCCCTTTCTCCCCTCCCCCTACGCTTCCACCCTCCATTCCCTCATACTCCCAAATTTCTCAGGAGTTCTTGTCTAATTCCCTTTCCCAGGGGTATCCATGTATGTCTCTCTTAAGGTTCTCCTTGTTACCTAGCTTATCTTGGGTCATGGACTATAGGCTACTTATCATTTGCTTTATGTCTGATATCCACTTATGAATGAGCACATACCATGTTTGCCTTTCTGGGTATGGGTTACCTCACTCAGGATAGTTTTTTCTAGTTCCATTCATTTGTATGCAAATTTCAAGATGTCATTGTATTTTACCACTGAGTAGTACTCTATTGTGTAAAAGTACCATATTTTCTTTATCCATTCTTTGGTTGAAAAGCACCTAGGTGTTTCCAGGTTCTGGCTATTACAGATAATGCTGTGACAAATACAGTCGAGCAAATGTCCTTGTAGTATAAGTGTGAACCTTTTAGGTATATACCCAAGAGTTGTATTGCTGTGTCCTGAGAAAGATTGATTCCCAATTTTCTGAGAATCTGCCATGCTGATTTCCAAAGTGGCTGTGCAAGTTTACACTCCTACCAGCAATGGAGGAATGTTCCACTTGCTTCCCATACTCTCCAACATAAGCTATCATCAGTGTTTTTGACCTTTGCCATTCTGAACATGTGTAAGAGGGTATCTTAGAGTCATTTTAATTTGCATTTCCCTGATGGCTAAAGATGTTGAACAATTCCTTCAGTGTCTTTCAGCTATTTGCAATTCTTCTGTTGAGAGTTTTCTGTTTAGGTCTACATCCACTTTTTTTTGATTGGATTATTTGGTATTTTGATGTCTAGTTTATTGAGTTCTTTGTATATTTTGGAGATCAGTCCTCTGCCAGATGTGGTGTAGGTGAAGTTCTTTTCCCATTCTATAGGCTGTCATCTTATCTTATTGACTGTATCCTTTGCCTTATAGAAGTTACTCAGTTACAGGAGGTTCCATTTCTTAATCATTGCTCTCAGTGTCTGTGTTACTAGTGTTATATTTAGGAAGTGGTCTCCTGTGCCCATGTTCAAGGCTACTTCCCATTTTCTCTTCAGTGAGGTTCAGTGTGGCTGGATTTGTGTTGAGGTCTTTGATCCATTTGGACTTGAGTTTTGTGTATGGGGATAGATAAGGCTCTATTTGCATTCTTGTACCATTTGTTGAAAAAGCATTCTTTTTTCCATTGTATGATTTCAGCTTCTTTTCCAAAAATCAGGTGTCCATACATGTGCGGATTAGTGAGAACTTTGATTTATTAAACAGATATGGAGAGTGGACAACCTTGTCTTGTACCTGATTTTAGTGGAATCGATTTGAGTTTCTCTCAGTTTAATTTGATGTTGACTGTCAGTTTGCTTTATATTGCTTTTATTATATTTAGATACATTCCATGCATCCCTGATCTCTCCAAGACATTTATTGTGAAAGGATGTTGGATTTTGTCAAAGGCTTTTTCAGCATCAGTTTGTTTATATGGTGAATTACATTAACAGATTTTCATATGGTGAATCATCCTTGCAACTCTGGGATGAAGCCAACATGGTCATGGTGGATGATTTTGTTTATGTGTTCTTGGATTTGATTTGCCAATTGAGTATTTTTGTATCAATGTTCATGAAAGAGATTGGTTTGTAATTTACTTTCTTAATTGAGTCTTTGTGTGGTTTGTGTATCAGGGAAATTACAGCCTGGTGAAAAGAGTTTAGCAATGTTCCTTTTGTTTCTATTGTGTGGAACAATTGAAGGAGGTTAGGTATTAGAATTTCTTTGAAGTTCTTATAAAATTCTGTGCTGAAACCATCTGTCCCTGAACATTTTTTGGTTGGGAGACTTTTGATCACTACTTCTATTTCCTTAAGGGTTATAGGCCTATTTAAATTGTTTTTCTGGTTTTGTTTTAGTTTTAATATGTGGGACCTATCCAGAAAATTGTCCATTTCTTTTAGATTTTCCAATTTTGTGGAATACAGGTTTTTGAAATATCACCTAAAGATTTGTTGAATTTCATCAGTGTCTGCTGTTTTCATTTCTGATTTTGTTAATTTGGATATTCTCTCTCTGCTTTCTGGTTACTTTGAATAAGGGGTTGTCTATCTTGTTTGTTTATTTCGAAGAACCAACTCCATTTCATTGATTCTTTATATTGATTTCTTTGTTTCTATTTTATTTATTTCAGTCATCAATTTGATTATTTCATGTTGTCTACACCTCTTGAGTGAGTCTTTTTTTTTTGTTCTAGAATTTTCAATTGTGCTGTTAAATTGCTAGTGTGAATCCTGTACAATAAAAGAACTTCTGGAGGCGTCACAATTCCTGACTTCAAACTCTACTACAGAGCTACAGTACTGAAAACAGCCTGGTATTGGCATAAAAACAGACAGGAGGACCAATGGAACCAAATCGAGGACTCGGATATTAATCCTCACACCTTTGAACACCTGATATTTGACAAAGAAGCAAAAATTATCAAATGGAGAAAAGAAAGCATATTTAACAAATGGTGCTGGCACAACTGGTTATCAACATGTAGAAGAATGAAAATAGACCCATATCTATCACCATGCAAAAAAAACTCAGGTCCAAATGAATCAAAGATCTCAACATAAAGCCAGCCACACTGAACCTCATAGAAGAGAAAGTGGCAGTACACTAGAAAGCATTAGAACAGGAGACCACTTCCTAAATATAATCCCAGCAGCACTGACACTGAGAGAAACAATTAATAAATGGGACCTCCTAAAACTGAAAAGCTTCTATAAAGCAAAGGACATGGTCTACAAGACAAAATGGCAGCCTACAGAATGGGAAAAGATCTTCACTAACCCCACATCAGACAGAGATCTGATTTCCAAAATATACAAGGAACTCAAGAAATTTGTTATCAAAAGAACAAATAATCCAATAAAAAATTGAGTACAGACCTAAACAGAGAACTCTCATCAAAGGAATCTAAAATGGCTGATAGGCACTTAAAGAATTGTTCAACATTCTTAGTCATCAGAGAAATACAAATCAAAAAACTCTGAGATTCCATCTTAAACCTGTAAGAATGGCCAAGATAAAAAACACTGATGACAGCTTATGCTGTATAGGTTGTGGAGTAAAGGAAACACTCCTGCATTGCTGGTGGGAATGCAAGATGGTACAGCCCCTTTGGCTATCAGTGTGGTGATTTCTCAGAAAATTAGGAAACAATCTTCCTCAGGACCCTGTAATACCACTTTTGGGTATATATCCAAAGAATGCTCAATCGTGCCACAAGGACATGTGCTCAACTATGTTCATAGCAGCTTTGTTTGTCATATCCAGAACCTGGAAACAACCTAAATGCCCTTTGAACGAAGAATGGATAAGGAAAATGTGGTACATTTACACAATGGAGTACTACACAGCAGAAAAAAATAACGATACCTTGAATTTTGCAGGCAAATGGATGGAGCTAGAAAACATCATCTTGAGTGAGGTAACCCAGACACAGAAAGACAATTATCACATGTACTCACTCAGAAGTGGTTTTTAAACATAAAGCAAAGAAAACCATCCCACAAATCACAATCCCAGAGAACCTAGACACCAATGAGGACACTAAGAGAGACATATACACAGATCTAATCTACATGGGAAGTAGAAAAAGACAATATCTTCTGAGTAAATTCAGAGCATGGGGTCCTTGGGAGAGGGTTGAAGGGGAGGGGAGAGGTAGGGAGAGGAGCAGAGAAAAATGTAGAGCTCAATAAAAATAATAATAAAAATTGCTAGTATGAGGTTTTTCCACTTTATTTATGTAGGCAGTTAGTGGTATGAACTTTCCTCTTAGCACTGCTTTTATAGTGGCCCATAGGTTTGGGTATGTTGTGCATTCATTTTATTGAATTCTACGAAGTCTTTCATTTTTTTTCTTTATTACATGGGTTTCACTAACTTCCTAGGGTTAGAGTTTTCCTTCTAGTAGTACTTTCTGATTTTGTCATGGAAAATCTTGTATACTTCATCTATGGTGATTGAAAGTTTTGCTAGGTATGGTAGTTAGGGCTTGCATCCATGGTCCCTTAGTGTCCAGGACATTTTGCCTTTCAGTTTCCATTGAGAAGTTGGGTGTAATTCTGATAGGTCTGTTTTACTTGTTACCTGGCCTTTTACTTTTGCAGCTCTTACTATTATTTCTTTATTCTGTATGTTTAGTGTTTTGATTATTATTTGCGAGGGATCATTTTTTTTTCTGATCCAATCTATTTGCTGTTCTTGTACCTTCACAAGCATATATTCTTTAGGTTCAGAAAGTTTTCTTCTATGATTTTGTTGAATATATTTTCTGTCCCTTTGTGTTGAACTTCTCCTTCTTCTATCCCTACTATTCTTAGGTTTGATCTTTTCATGGTATCCTAGATTTCCTGCATGTTTTGTGTTAGGATGTTTTGGATTTAACATTGTTGGATGAATCTATCCTCTACCATATCTTCAACTCCTGGCATTCTTTCTTCCATCTCTTATAATCTGTTAGTTTTGCTTATATCTGTAGTTTCTGCTTGTTTACCAGATTTTTCATTTCCAGAATTTCCTCTGTTTGTGCTTTCTTTATTGAATCTATTTCAGTTTTCTTGAACTGTTTTTACTGTTTACTCACCTTTTGATTACTTTTTCTTGATTTCCTTTGTTTTTTAAAAAGAGATTTATTAATTTCTTCGTATTTTTGTTTTCCATCCTCCATTTCTTTAAGGGAGTTTTTCATTTCCTCTTTAAGGGTCTCCATCATCTTCTTAAAGTTATATTTAAGGTAATTATTTTCTCCTTTTGCTGGGTTAGGATGTTCAGGTCTTCCTGCTATAGGACCACGAGGTTCTGGTGGTGTCATAGTCCTCTTCATGTGTTCTTACAGTGCCATCTTCCCACTTCCTCCTCCAGTTGGTACAGGTGGGGCTTGTGCTTCAAGGGGTCCCTCTACTTCCAATTGGTAAAGGTGGGGCCTATGACTTAGGTGGCTGCTCCTCCTCCAGTTACTGGCAGGTCTATGCCTCCAGTGGATGTTGATAAGGTTCTGGGGACTTTTCCAGGTATAGGTGGGGCAAGGCTATCTCCAGGGGCAGTCAGAACCAAGAATCCGGTGGTCACAGATGCTTTCCGGGCACAGTCTGGGCCAAGGTTCCTGGGGGCACAGTTGTGGTGCAGGAAGTTTGCAGATGTTAGAAGGCTGCTCCATGGTCTCTGGGGTTACGTGGGTTTTGCTGGGACATGGGATGTGCCTCCAAGTGCCAGGGCGTAGAGAGCAGAGCCATTCAACCAGGAACCCAGACACGTACCTCTCCAGTGGTAGTCTGGGCCAAGGCTCGGTGGTTACAGGTGCCGTGGAGGATGGCTGCATGTGGGGAGCTCTTTTAGGACTTTTTAATCATGAAGAGATGCTGGATTTTGTAAAAGACCTTTTCTGCATCTAATGACATGAACTTGTGGGTTTTGTCTTTCAAACTATTTATGTGGTCAGCATGTTTACTCTTTTTGTACGTTGAGCTCTGCATGCACCTCTGTGATGAGGCTTACTCAGTCATCATGGAGGATCTCTCCGATGTGCTCTTGTATTCTGTTTGCAAGTAGTTTGTTGAGAATTTTTACGTCTATGTTTACAAGGAATATTGGTCTATAATCTTTTCTTCTTTGTTGGGACTTGGTGGTTTAGTATTAGGGTAATTGTGGCCCTGTAACAAGAATTAGTAGATGTTCCTTCAGTTTCCATTTTGCAAAATAGTTCTTTGAAAGTCTGGCAGAATTCTTCACTAAATCCATCTGGCTTCAGGCATTTCTTCACTGGGAGATTTTTATTTACTGCTTTATTTCACTAGGCAGTGAGAGTTTAAGTTGCTTATCTCACCTTCATTTAATTTTTGTAGCTTATATATTTATTTGTATATATATGTATATATTTACACATGTTTGTATTCATACATATATGTACAGATGTATGTGCATACATATACAAAAAACTGGAAAGTGTAAAAGAAATGGATACATATATATATGTGTGTGTATACATATGTATAATATATGTATTTAGATATGTATAATGCACATGCATATGTTCATATACACATATATGTAGATACACACATGTGTGAGTATATATATATATATGTATATATGCACACACACATTTATCCATTTCTTTTAGGTTTTCCAGTTTTGTGGAATATTGGTTTTGAAGTATGTCTTTTTGATTCTCTGATTTCCTGATTGTCTATTGTAATATTTCTCCTTTCAATGCTAATTATAGTAATTCAGATCCTCTTTCTCTATCTTTTACTAATATGACTAAGGGTCTATAAATCATACTGACTTTTACAAAGAATCAATCATTTGTTTTATTGATTCTTTATTTTGTTTTTCAGTTTCTATTTTAGTCCTGAGTTTGATTATTTCTTGCTATCTACTTTTTGGGTGTTATTTCTTCGTTTTGTTCTATAACTTCCAGATATGTTACTAACTTACTAATATAATTATTTTTGTCTTGGGGTTCATCATAAGTATCTCAATCTATGGGGGACATGATTCCTGGGAGGTGAAAAATGAACTTGGGACAATCCCATGTTTGTAAGCACTGGGGCATATTTCTAGAGTACACATCATGGTTAACTCATGGTTAACATAGTAGAACTTGTAACTTTACAATAAGAATGAATTTTAATGTCTGATAAACAGGGATCAGGGTTAGGGCCTAGATAAGGATCTGTCATAAGCATAAGGACAGATTCTATTGATGGAGGATGCAAAGAGATAGGGCCTCTTTCATGGGAATACATTCTGTTCACTGCAGGATTAGGACCTAAACAATACTCATGATACCGGCTGAATTCAGGTGGAGGCTGGTACCTGCTAGAATAGTACAGAATCAACAAGTTGATGAACCACTTTTCAGCCTGGCACTGCAGGTGACTAAAAGCCATTCATTTCCTTCTGTTGGCGAAAAGAGGCCCATGTGATTGACAACCTTGTGTTTTCCAATGCTGATTCAAAGTGTTCTTGATACATTTATATAAGTGCGTAGTGCTATGAGCTTGCCTCTTAGAACTGCCTGCTATTTTGCTCCATGGCTTTGGGTATGTTGTGTTTACGTTTTCATTCAACTCTAAAACATTTCAATTTTCTTCTTGACCCATTTTTTCATTCAGTGCCAAGTTGTTTAGTTTCTATGAGTTTCCAAACTTTCTGTTGTCATTGCTATCCATCTTTAATCCATGCTGATCCGATAGGATGCTAGGTGTTATTTCTATTTTCTTGTTTTTGTTGAGATTTGCTTTGTATAAAAGTCATGGCCCATTTTGAAGAAAATTCCCTGAACTGCTGAGAAGAAAATATATTCTGTGTTTTGGAAAAATGTTCTGTAAGTATCTCCTAGGTCCACTTTATCTATGATAACATTTGAATCTACCATTTCCCTGTCTAGGCTTTGTCTGGAACACATATCTACTAGAGAGAGTGGGGAATTGAAGTCACCCTCTATCACTCTGTGAGGATCAGTGTGTGATTTTAGCTGAAGTAATGTATGTTTTATCCCATGTGTCCTGTGCAAATATATTTAAAATGCATTTTTGAGCATTATTCCTTTGATAAGTGTGTCATATACTTCACTTTCTCTGTTTGCAGTCTATTTAGTCAGATATTAAAATAGCTGCATCTGCTTGCTTCTTGGCTTTATTTACTTGGGATACATTTCTCCATCCTTTTATTTTGAGGTGATGGCTATCCTTCATGCTAAGATGTATTTCTTGGATTTAGCAAACAACAACAAAAAAGGGTCCTGTTTTCTTTTCCAGTCTCTTAGTCTGAGTTTTTAAATTGGGGAATCACAACCATTAATATTAAGAGTTATCAGTTATCAATGTTCATTGATTTCTCTTATTTTGCTGTTTTAGTGCTTTTTTCCCTCTTTTGATTTATTGTTGTGGGACCATTTATTTCTTGTGTTTCTCTGTTGTGGTTAATCTTTTCAGGTTTAAGTTTTTCTTCTAATGACTTCTGTAGAGCTGGCCTGGTTGGTAGACACTGCTTAAATTTGGTTTTATCTTGGAATGTTTTTCTCTCTGTGTCAATTGTGATTGACAGTTTTGCTGGATATAATAGTCTGAGTTGATATCTGTGGTTCCTCAGAATTTGTAGAACACCAGTTCATGCCCTTCTGGTTTTCAGATTCGCCACTGAGAATTTAGGTGTTATTCTAGTGAACCTGACTTTATGTACTACTTGGTCCTTTTTCCGTTCAGTTTTTTTATACTGTTTCGTTTTCTGCATGTTTAGTCTTTTGATTATCATGTGTTGTAGTGAATATACTTTCTGGTCCTATGTATTTGGTGTTATTTGTGCTTCTTATGTCTTGATAGTTACCTCCTTCTTTAGGTTGGGGACTTTTCTTCTATAATTTTGTTAAAATATTTTCTGAGACTTTTACCTGGGTTTCTTCTCCTTCCTGTATTCCTATTACTCTTAGCTTTAGTCTTTCCATAGTGTCCCAGAGTTCCTGGATATTTGTGCCCAGATTTGTTTTTTATAATTAACATTTTCTTAGACTGAAGTATCCATTTATTCTACTGTTTCTTCCACACTAGAGATTTTTCACTCTCATGTCTTGTAATCTGTTGGTGAGGCTTACCTATGAAGTTTTAGTTTACCATCTGATATTCTATTTTATTTCAGTTTGGGTTTTCTTTCTTTGTTAAATTCTACTTTCAGGTCTTGAATTGTTTTTCAGTATTTCATTAAAATGTTTGTGTTTTCATAGTATTCATTAAAGGATTTATTCATATTCTGATTAAGGTCCTTGAACATATTCTTCATTGCTGTTTTGAAGTCCTCTCCTTTGTGCTTCAAGGTATATTGCGTTTCACAAGATTTATGGTAGTAGTGCCACGAGGTCCTGGTGGCAGCATATTGTTCTGGGTGTTTATTATTATGCTTTTGTGTTGGACTCTAGGCCTATGGAGTGATGATGATTGAAGTGAAGGTGTTGATATCTGGTCTTATCTTTTGTATAGATGTTTCATTATTTGTTGCTACTGCTCTCTTGGGATCTGAGACAATTTCAGTTGCTGTGGGTTCCCTGGTAGAGAGTGCTTCTACAGACCAGTGCATAGCAGAGAGGAATAGAGATATGCTACTTAGACAGGCTGTGGGAAAGAAATATAGGAATGCCCTAATGTGGAATCCTTCAGGAATGGAGGTGCAGTGAGAGGAGGAGCCTCTGAGAGCAGATTGCAGTAGGACAGAGGGTGGGCCTGAGGTGACAGGCAGGGAAGGGGCAGGGGAATCTGGGATCTGTACAAAGAGGTAGAGTCTCAAGAGAATGGAGTTAGGGAGGGGGAACATCAGCAAACAATTTGCTAGAGGGCTGAGGATGAGACCTGAGAGATCATAATGGAGGACAGAAAGGATAGTGAAAATCATCTACCCCTATCCAAGTCCCAGCTGGGTGTGGCCACTGGGAGTCCCTGGTAGATGCAAAGTAATGGTGATGGGTTAGATGGGAAGGCTGAGAGGATCCTCGGGAAAGAACAAAGCTGTGCATGAACCAAGGGAGCAGAATCTGATCCTCACCCCAGGAATGGAGGTTTGGTGGGATCACATTGTTTAAAATTCAATATTAAAGAATGAGCATATAAGTTTGGATTTCAGTGCCTTCTTTGGGTGAGGATATTTTTAGTCATCAAAATCTTATGACTCCACCACAAAGAATTTAACAAAACTTATGCTAGAACTGTTAAATTTTTTTCTATTTAACCATTATTTTAGTAAGTTTAGAATCATAGGAATTGTAATCAAGCAATATTTAAAATGTAATTAAGTAAGTATGAGACTATAATTGTAAAAGAATGATCTAGAAAATAAAATGAATTCACAAGGAACATAAAACAGATGCTAAACTGCTAACTTCTAGAAATATGTTTTAGGTTCAGATATTGATAAAAACTTTGCATGTATCCAGAATGCATATTCAACTTTAAAATATAATTAATGTGAGTATGCAAATGCTTTATGCTAAGACCACTGTCAAGCTATAAGTCAACTTTCATCTTGGCATCAGAGTTCTAATTTTATTGTGTAGCTAGTCAGGTGTCCAAACAAATTACATGCTGGATGCTTTTTGACTTAACAGTGCCATGAAATATCATAATAGACTCAAATAGGCAACAAATTTGGCATTTTTGACATTAGAGACTTATAATACTTATATTTGGACATTTGAAAGTAGTTCTCAAGATACCAAAATGTCAAGGATGCTCATGTATATTTGTAAATTTCTTTTTTATTGTGTTTTTGTCAGATACTAACTTTTGTTTATATGGCACTAGCATTTCTTTGTTACCTTAGCAACACCCATCTCCATCTCCTGTGTTTATCCCAGTTCCTGGCACATAGGGTTGCATTCTTGCTGAAATCCTCGGAAAGACTAGTGTGCCATCTGAAATATTTTGAGACAAATAAATGTGATTTCAAATTAAAGCAATAACATTCACACTCTAAATGCATCCTTAGAGTCTAACACATCACAGATAACTAAATTAAATTTCAAACTGTGACTGAAAAAGCATGTTCATGTTTCAGGTGAAAACTGCATCAATAAATATTCCTCCATCTTCTCTGGTTCATTTTTCTCCTTCTTATCTCTTCTCATCTCATCAGTGAAACATCAGTATAAAATGCAATTAATATTTCATACTCTATATCACTTTGCAGTTTTCAAAATGCTTTCAAGGGTGTTATTTTCAATTAATACATATGAAAAAATGAGACAGGTACTGCAGTCTTGATATGACAAGTCAAAAACAACCAAAAGTCTAAAAACCACAGTGGCACAGATTATGTCCCTCACTGTCCATCTTCTTGGCTTATAAAAACTGAGTTGATATCTTAGATCATGGCTGTCCATAAACAGCAGCATTTTCCAGATTTCTTTATAGTCAATGTGACCCCAAAGCTAAAATTCAAGCAAATAGGAAGAAGATGGACATGAGGAGTTCAGCTTTCAGTTCATCTTTATAAAGATACAACTCCAGATGTCCCTTTGTATGACTAGAGTGTGAATTGGTGATGAGAGATGACAGGGTCAGAATTCTGTCCTAGGTATGTCACTGCAACCAGATGGAAGCACACAGGTGCACAGCCTGGAACTGGACGATTCCATCAGTTCAGCTCAGGCTGCATATGGGACACAAACAAATGTTTACCGTTGAAGAGGAATACTAACTTTGTGCTTCTTGTCTATATCAGCTGAACCATCTCCTAAGAAAGTATAATGGAAGCAGCATTTTTTTTATACTTCCCTGTAGTATAACACTGTCCCTGGCTGTATCCCAAAGAAAGGATCACTAGCTTGGTTTTAGAGGCTGGAAGTACAAGATCTGTTAGCCTCTGGCAAAGCTTTCTAATTGCATCAGGTCATGGAAGATGACATCTTTGTCCTTGCTCTGTAGCCCAGGCTAGGCTGAGAGTATTATATAATGTAGGATGAGCTTGTACAATCCTCCTTGCATCAGTCTCTCAATTGCTGGGGTTATAGACACCACACTTAGTTAAGGCTTGATCTGCTATAACAGTCTACTTTTTTTTGGAATTTATCTAATACCAATTTTGTCAGAAATCATTCGTGTATTGATGATCCCATCAAAGATCCCACCATCTTGGTGATGCCACAGTGAATACTGAGCTTCAGCACTTGGGTGGTGGAGGTGAACCACAAGCACACCATAGAGAAGCATCAACGTGGAATCCATCATTTGTTAGGGTGTCTTATCCCCCTGGTCCACAACGCCCTACATTCTTTCCATTTCTGGAGCTCCTCATATACAAGAAATTGCTTCAGAAATAATTGACTTGTGGGTGCTTCTTCCTTTTGTATTAATTGAAAAGAGTTTTGTGCCTTTTTATATGAAGTAAAAGAGAGCAGGGTCGTACAGCTGTGCTTTACCTTCAACATTTCTTGAAAATTCAGCTATTGTTTAGACTTTTCTTTCATATTTATTTGTCTTCTCTCAAAATCTAACTTTAACACACAAGATTCATTCCTGCTATTCCTCATTCTGTCTTATTCTTTTATGTTTATTGTGACTACTGCATATTTTGAAAATAGTAGGAAGAATTTATTGGACTTCTCCATCTCGGCAGAGAACAAGGAATGATCAAACATGACTATTTGGCCAGGATTACTGTGATATGAGCATCCAGCATCATAGTGTCCACAATTTGTGGGAAGATTTAACTTGGCAAATAAAACAGGATTTTTTTTGTGGGATCAAAGCATCGAACAATCTTTTTAATAATCTCAGAGTCCCAAAGTTTCTTAGTTCAATAGTTTTGCTGGAAACAAAAGGTAATTTTGGTTATTTTGCATATTTTTATACCAGGTGGAAATATGTTCAGCATGTTGATAGTCCTTTGTTTGGCCAGGCTAGAGTCTCTTAGGGTTTAAGTGTGAGTGACATTGGTAAGCAGATTAGTCACTAGAAATACATTTTTATTTGAGTTGATTAAGGCAGCATTCTTGCTTTAGTTGTAAATGTAAACATTTTATAAGTGATAGAAGAGCATGCACAGATATTCACATGATATTTACCTTCTGAGTCTGATTGAATTTGCTTGACAAGATACTCTTCAGTTGCAACTGTTTTCCAAGGAATGACACAATTTTATTCATTATGATTAAGTAGAATTCCACTGTGCATATTTACATATTTTTATTTATTTCTCTGTTGGTGAATGAACACATTCATTCTGTTTTGTGTTGGCCAACCACTCCAGTTAGATGGGCCTGTTCTGGAGTGTGGCTGATTTACCCAGAAACACTCTATTGGATAAAAACTGATTTTCTCTTTTCTAGAAAGTATCAATTGCTAATAAGGCCTTGGTTAGGGGTGGTACTTTGTGTCTACTTCCCCTGTTCAGTACTGGGGTCTTGTCTGGTTTACTCACAGTCACTGTGAGTTCACATGTGTGTCCTGTTGTGTTCAGAGGATACCACTTCCTTGGAGTCATCCATTGCCTCTGGCTCTTAGCAGGCTTTCCACCGTCTGTTCTTCATAGATCCCCTGAGTCCTGAAGGGAGGATTTGATGACAACATCCCACTTAGGGCTGCATGCTCCAACACGTCTCACTCTGTACATTTCCCGGTTATCTTTGTTTTAGTTCTCATCTACTGCAAGAGGAAGATTCTATTCAGGGTTGAATGATGCTCTCATTGTTGTTTTGATGAGAGAATGGATATAATTCATCAACTCTTGGCAAATCCTTTTCTTTTTAAAAGGTTATATTCTATTTATGAAAGAATATATAACTTTGGAGGTAAATAAATATCATATTAGATGTTATACTATTGAGATTTCCCTTTGCAGATCAGAAATACATAACCTTATGATTGGAAAACTTTTAAAACATCAAATATTTACTTATTGGAAGTGAGCAAGATCTGAGGAAATGTACAGGCAGAAAGTAGTTACCTCCAAGAATAAAAATCTCTCTTTTGATTTTGATAGAATGGTACTTATCATTTTATTCTAAGTATTTAAGTTTTGTATAATTCAGACATTTAAACATCTTGGGAGATATTTAAATATTGCCAATACAAAATATGCTTATGTAAGTTCAAAACATGAGTTTGGGGAAATCTTTCTTGGTTTCAAATTTTTACAGTTCTTTACTGGTAATTCCTTTCTGACTAGAGTAGGTTTTCAGTTCATATATGTGTGAATCAAACACTTTTGGAAGCTCTCAGTGCTACCCATGTACAGTTTAAAGTCAAAAGCTTAGGCATCACCTGAGAACCTGTTAAAAATGCGGTATCTGTCCTACGCAGGTCTCAGGTTCTTGGTGTTCATGTTAAATTTAAGAAGCAGTGTTAAGAAAGAAAACCCTTTAGACCCAGATGTGTGTACCAGTGTGCGTTTTCCTTCCTTTCATTTTTTTTTTTTTATTTTTGAGACACGGTTTTTGGTGTTTCGCTGGCTGTCCTGGAACTTACTCTGTAGAGCAGGCTGACCTCGAACTCACAGAGTTCCATCCTCCTCTACCTCCAGAGGACTGGGATTAAAGATGTGTGCCATTACCACCCAGCTTACCAGTATGTGTTTCTAAACAACACACTGCTTATCTTTGCTTTTTAAAAACTCATTTCAAAATATAGTCAGCATGATTGCATGTGAACTGGCCTATGGAACTAATTTGTCAATTGTTATTGAATACATTATTTTATTGTGTTTGAACAATGTTTCCTGCAGTTTTGAAGTTGGACTCTCATCAGTTGGTCTGTTTATGCCTCTTTGAAAGCTCTTAGGAACTCTTTATCTCACTGAGGACTTGGCAGGCTTGGATGACTATCTGACTTTTTTTCCTTTCTATTTGGTGTTTTTATTCCCACAACACAAGTGCTTCCATGACAAATGGCAGCCTGATGGTATCACCATAAGTGATTTTCAAGATCGTATCTACAGGCCATGGAAAGAGAACGTTCCTGCTACCTGGGTTGAGAACATTTATGCCTTTCACACTCCATGTCTCTCTTTGCTCCTGCACTCTCTGTCACACAGTTGTGTTTTGAACATGTGCTTGAAGTCTCCAACTAAGATATTTTGCTGCTTTGCAATAATTTATATTGCTTATCAATACGTGACTCCACTTTCCTCACCGTTTTCAGAAGAATCATTCCAAGATATCTAAACTTGTGTCAACATTGGAGTACCTGTCACTCAAAAGGAAGTTCTTTCTGGAGTGTGTGAGTTAGAATTGATTGATATTCACAATGCATACTTATTATGAAAGTTCCATCTACTTTTAAAATTACCATCTAATCCCCATGTATTTATTTCTTTCTCTCCTGGATCCTTCAATGGTTCTTTTAGCTTGGTCTTCATGTCTCTTGAATATCCTTTCATTGCCGTGCTTGGTAGAGCTCCATATGGTCACTAAAGTGCCTTTCTTTCTTTGGTTCATATCATTGTAATTCCTTACTCCCGAGTGTGGGTGGGATCTGTGTATTGAAGTGATGACTACATCTCCCTTGATGATGTTGTTGTAGAGGGCAAAGGTAGGATGACAACCTTTACAGTATATAAAAACATACTTAGTCTTAGGCTAGAGAGACACTGGTTTGAAAAAGTGAATAGTTTTGCTCTGGGACATGTGCATAGAACCAGGGTGAGGCACACAGAAGCTCTGGGGGATCTTGAGGGGACTTAAAATTTCTGGACAAAAAACTTCTACAGCAGCCAAAACAATAACAACAACAACAACAACAATACCACTTTACATCCAGGGCTAGTAGACTATCGGGAAACTAAGTTCTCAGTCCCTTAATCACAGGAGACTGGGTCTGCCAAAGACTTGAAAGAAATTAGAAGATTGTCAAGTTCAGATGAGTATGAAGCCCAGACAAGGCTTTGATTTCAGACTCATAAGATCCTAAAGTGAGAAACCAGGTATTTGGTACCTGAAACTCTGCTCTTCAGGAGTTGAGTGCTAATGAATAGATGTTATTTAAAAATGTGAGTGTCTGGAAACTTGTAAGCAGAATTAGAAATGGAATATACTTTATATTTTTGTTTTTTAATCTGAATGGTTTTCAGCCATATTGTTTATTTTTATTAGAAATCTTTGTTTTTAAATCTTGAAAATAATCTTCCAATGTTTTTTTTAATTTTTCACAACTTAAAAGATGTAATAATTTTTAATAACTTGGAGCATGCATGCTTCAGTTGTATGAAAGATCTCTTGCTACCCCTAATTACCTCTCCTTTTCAGGGATCAGTTTGATATTTCTCTTTTGTGTGATTAGTCTTCGATATCTGGTAAGACTTGGTTTTAGGTCACACTTTCAAACAGAGTGAGTTGTTAATGAGGGTTTCCTTAGAGGCTGCAGAAGTGTCTTGTCTAGAAGTGTTTGAACATCTCTTAAAGATCACAAGTGCCAGTTCTAGAGGGGATCTTCTGTAGGGGGAGTGGACTCCACTGGTGATTGACAGTCTTTGTAGCAAGGGCAGTGAGCAGCTATCCTCTTGCAGTGGTGCTCATACTGACTCAGTGAGAGTGCTGATGCTCATATCAGCTTCTGAAAGTCTTCAGTCCTTTAAAAGATTTATTTTGGCATGATTTAAGCAACAGATACTTGTGATTTGCATAGGGTTGGAGGGTAAAGCAGCATGCAAACTTTAATCATTCTCTTTCTCTTTCTTCTTCCCCCTTTGTCTTTCTTTCTTCTCCTTTCCCCTCATCTCCTTCTACCTTGTCCTTTTCTCCCTTCCCCCTTTCCTCTTTTCCTTACTGTCTTCCTCCATTTTTTGCTTCATTCTTTCATTCTAGGTACAACAGAATCACTGACTTGTTTTTGTATAGCTTTCTGCCAATGTAGTTTTCCATGAATATTTTAATATATTTTGTACACATGTATGTGCTATATATAGCTTTACTGATGTATAATAAGCAAATAAAATTGTATTTACTGTGTACAGTATGATAGTTTGATATCAGAATCCACCATTAAATAATTACTGCAATGAAGGTAACTAACATCTCCATCATTTCACATAGTGATCTTCGCTTTCTCTACAGTAAGAAAGGAAAAGTCTAGTCTCTCAGTCAATTGTAAGTAACAGTCAGGAATTATCAAGTATAATCACCATGCTGTGCATTAGATTTCTTGCATTTACTAACCTTGTAAACTGAGTCAATACCTTTTATATATACATTTATATTTAAACACATACATTTTTCTGGGATTTTCAAGGTGTTTAGCTTATAGTTTCATTTCAATACTACATTTTATTATCTTTATTAAAAGTTTTTATTTATTTAGTATGAAGTGTTCTGCATGCATGTATGCCTGTACACCAGAAGAGGACACCAGATCTCATTATAGATGGTTGTGAGCCACGATGTGATTGCTGGGAATTGAACTCAGGACCTCAGGAAGAGCAGTCAGTGTTCTTAACCTCTGGGCCATCTCTCCAGCACCTATCATTTTAATTTTTATTTATTTTCGTGTGAGTGACATGTAAGTGTGGATGTGTTCATGCCACGCTGAATATCTGGAAATAGGAGACAACTTTCCAGAGTTGGTTCTCTTCTTCCACCATTGCTTCTGGGCATCACACTTAAGTGGTCAGGGTTGTGTGATAGGTCCTTTTAGCCACTAAACCACTTTACTGGTCCATAAGTTCAATTTTCTTAGATCCCAACCATGTAAGAAGTCTGTAGCACTTGCTGTTCCATGGCTGGCTTATTTCACTTAGGATCCATGTTGTCACAAACAAAAAAGAAAGACTTCCTTCTTATTTATTTATTTAATTTATTTTTTTATTGCTTTATAAATAATACCATTCAAAATTTCCACTTCCTCCCCTCCTCCCATTTCCCTCCTGCTCCCTGATTCCCCCTCCCCCTCCCACTCCAGTCCTAAGAGAGGGCAGGGTACCCTGCCCTGTGGGAAATCCAAGGTCCTCCCGCCTCCATCCAGGCTTAGGAAGGTGTGCATCCAAATAGACTAGGATCCCAAAAAGCCAGTACATGCAGTAGAGACAAATCCCAGTGCCTCTCAGTCTGCCCCAATTGTCAGCCACATTCAGAGGGTCCAGCTTTATCACATGCTCATTCAGTCCCAGTCCAGCTGGCTTTGGTGAGCTCCCATTAGATCAGGCACACTCTGTCAGTGGGTGGATCAACCCCTCGCGGTCCTGACTTCCTTGCTCATATTCTCCCTCCTTCTTCTCTTCAACTGGACATTGGGATCTCAGTCTAGTGTTCCAATATGGGTCTCTGTCTCTATCTCCATCTTTCACCGGACAAAGGTTCTATGGTGATATTCAAGTTTGTCATCAGTCTGACTATGGGACAAGGCCAGTTCAGGCACCCTCTCCTCCACTGCCCAGGGTCCAAGCTGCGGACATCCTCGTGAACACCTGGGAGCCAAGGGGCCTGGAGAGATGGCTCAGCCGTTAAAGGCTAGGCTCACAACCAAAAACTATAAGACCTCCTTTTTTTTTTAAGTTTGATTAATAGCTCATGACATGGTGAAATACCACATAATGTGTACACAGAAGTCATGGCGTCTTCTTATACTCTTTCGAATAGTTTTTACTGTACATGCTATACATGTGCGGCTTGCCATTTTTTTCCCACTCAGAATTCTGTCTTCTTAGACGTTAACATGATGCTTATCTATACTTATTCCTTGCTTCATGGTAAATGTCTTCATTTGGAATTTAGACATGCAGATGTGGTAGATGCCTTAGCCACTTATCCTGCCGCTGTCATAAACTACCCCAGGAAAACAACTCAAGGAAGAAAGGCTGATTTCCCTTTTGGCCCATCAGGCAGGGAAGTCAAGGCAGCTGGTCACAGGGCATTTATAATCAGTGAACAGAGACTGATGAGCCAGTGCTCAGATCATTCTTTCCATTTTATAAAGCCCAGGGACACCTCCACCCTTCAAAAAAGGGTCATGGCAACAGATTAGAGGAGTGTTCTCACACCAATTAGCCTAATCCCTCATAGGCATTCTCACAGACTAGCCTTAGCCTGCACAAACCTGCACAGATACACATGGAGGCTGGTTTCCTAGGTGACTCCAGATCCTAACAGTTAACAGTAACCACCACAGAAGACATGGAGGTCATGAAAAAGAGGACATTGGCTGAATAGAGCCAAGAAGTGAACAGCTTAAGCTCGAGTCCAGTCAGGGTAGGAGAGATCAGCAGTAGTGTGTGTGCGCGCACGCGTGTGTGATGCATATGTGTAAAAAGAAATTTAATCACTTACATTCTCTTTATGCTTAAGATAATTTGCAATGGGTTTTTGCTATAAACACAATAAAAAATCCTCAAACAAAACATTTTAAGCCTTATATAACAGAAAAGTCCCATATATATGTCCATATATGTGTCTTATATAACATATATACATATATTTAAAAATAACATATACTATTGTTTTAGTGACTGTGATTCATATTTTTAATGGTAAGCAATAAGTTAGAATATATGATCAAAACTCTGTGTGCACACATTTCAGCTTCACAGTGCAATCATGCTAACACAGCAATCAAGTGCCCCCTCTGTGCTCATCTTAATGCCTGACAGAGCCTAAGGTTTGAGGGCCCAAGTTCAGGCCTGCTTTGCAGAAAGACTGCCATTTGCTGAACACCACCAGAGTCCACAGGTGGTCCTGGGAGACAATGCACAAAGAAAATCAAAGATGAACTTTGAGTTTGAAAACTGTTACAGGCTCGTTTTGAGGTTGCTAATTTTACACCTGAAATGACTTCCAAATGTTGCTATAAAGTACTGTTTTGTGTTTTTAAACACAAGAAGTATGTAACATAAAATATGGAAAAGTGCATGTAAAAAAGTCATTCAGATGTGAATTTTATGCTGTTGGCCAAAAATCTACTATATAAATTAAATGCTCTTTTATTACAAGCACAAATAGAAAGATAAATAGAAAAACAATAAAATTTATATGTTCAATTTTATAAATATAAAATGTTCATGAATAAGACATTTTCTGGCCAATATCTAGCCAGATTGACAGTGTGTAAGATGTAAATTAAACACACTGGCATTCCTTTCTATTAGAATATCTCCAGAGACTTTAGGAACATGAAAAGCCACAACTAGTAATTCCACCATATACATTTTATTGAAGCAACATTCCCTTGAAGGAGTTTATTAATGTTTTATGTTATGAAAACTTCCCCTTTTCTACTTGAAATATATTCACATTTGAGGTTATGTTGACGTAGATATTCTTTATTTACATATGTCTTTGTTTGTGTGACTGTGTACATGATGTTAAACATGTATGTGGTCCATGCATTCATGTGATTATGTGTGCTTGTGCAGGCCAAAGGCTGACAGTGGATATCTTCCTTTGTTACTCTTCCTATTCATTGATTATTTATTTATTTATTTTTGAGACAAACTCTCTCCCTGAAACTGAAACTCATCTATTTGGCTAGACTGACTCGCCAATGAGCTTTAGTATCTGCCTGTAGTTGCACAAAAAATAAAAGCCCAGAGACAGATATTGGGGTTCAACCTGAAGATAAGAAAAGCAAATAGCCAAGCCACTAAAGAGCTCTTACCTCTAAGAAATCCTCAGACTGACAAAGAGTGAGTTTCTGTCTCATCCCTCCATATATTCCTCTCCAATGGCTTAAAGGCTTGTGACTCCCTAGTACTGGTATTAAAAGTGTGAACCACCACCAGCGGATCTGTTTCTGCATTGATCTTGTATAGCCCATGGTGACCTTGAATGCACAGTGATCCATTTGCTTCTGTCTCCCAAATTCTTGGATGAAAGGTGTGGAAACCACTGCCTGGCTTCTAGTGGCTTAGTTTTACCTTCTGGTCTTCAGGCAAGCTTTACTTATAAAACATAAATAAAATAACACTATACCTGCCTCAACCCTCTTCCCCTAAGCTGTGTTTTCAGGCACATGCCACACAGATTTCTTAAATGGGTTGTAGGGCTCCAAACTCAGGCCCCTGTTATTGTCTAGCAAGCAGTTTGCAGACTGAGCATTCCTCGCAGCATCATCCCAGTCAGGATGTTTCTTTGAAGTCACAATGGTTCTCATCTTCTTTGACTCACTCAGTTTAGTACTAGATTCTTCTCCATTGTTCATGTGTTGTCATCTCATGGAAAAGAGAGGTGATTTTTCTGCTAGCAAAATGCTGAGCACAGGGCATTACCTTTGAATGTCTTGATTTCACAGAAATTTAACAAAGTTTCTTAGACTCATATGCCTCCCTTTAAGGGACATAAGTGTCTGGTGTTGGTTGAAAGAAGAATTAGTTCAGCAAATCCTTGACTTTTTAGTGCCAACAAGATCTAGACTAAGACCGAGCCAGTGACCTGGGCCGGAGAAGGCCTGAGACAGTGAACTCCACATGAGTGGGAAAAGATCCAGACCAGGGACATTTACAGAAATAGGACTGAACCAGCAACCTAGGCCAGAGCAGACCTGTGATAGCGACCTCCACATGAGTGGGAGCAGATATAGACCAAGGATATTTACAGAAATAGGACTGAGCCAGTGACCAAGGCTGGAGCAGACCTGAGACAGTGAACTCCACAAGAGCAGGTACAGGGGAACAACCACTGAGGGAGTGGGCTGGAGCCAAGACCTCTATGGGTCCAGGCAAGAGTCTGGGACCTATGAGGGTATAGGCAGGATCCAGAGACCTCTGCAGGTCCAGGTGTGAGTCTGAGACAGTCGAGGGAGTGGGCCTGAACCAGAACCCCTGCTGGTCCAGGTATGAGTCTGGGACCTCCAAGGAACTAGGCCTGAACCAGGAACTCTGCAGGTCTAGGCACCGGTCTGGAACCTTCAAGGGAGTAGACAGGAACCAGAGACCTCTGTAGGCCCAGGAGTGAGTCTGGAACCTCTGAGGTAGTAGCCCTGAGCCAGTTCTTCTCTGGGTCTGGGTGCACCTGAGTCTGGGATGTCCGAGGGAGTAAATTGGAGCCAGAGACCTTTGCAGGACCAACCCCAAGCAAAGGACCTTTGCAGGAGCAGATCCAGACCAGGGGCATTTACAGAAACAGGTCTGAGCTGTCAACCTAGGCCAGAGCAGGCCTGAGAAAGTGAACTCCATGGGAGTAGAACAAACCCTGGGAGCACTGAGTGACCTTCAGGAACAGGGAGTAACCAATGGAATTAACTGGAACCGTGATGCTGACTGCACCATGAGGAGCAGCCATCTGAGCCTTAGATCTACTGGTACCTGGAAGATTGATCACCAGAGTCACCGACAGCCCAAACTATACCAATTAGAGGAAAAGATGGGTAGATAAGGTGAGAACACATGCAACACCACGAAGAGCAAAACAACATGAGTAAAATCTAGTGGCCCTACAATAGGAAGACTTGAACAACCAAATATAGATGAAGCAGAAGAAAATGACCTAAAAAATAACTTCAGGAGATGCAGGGAGCCGCAGGCATAAACACCATTACAAGATGGCACTTTCACCCTCGCAGTTTAGAGGTAAACAATTCCATATTTGGCAATGCTTCTGGACTGAGTGTCCAGGCACTTCCTGAATGCGCTTTAACCTTGAGGTCCCTAACCAATCCCGAGGACCCTGGTGCCAGCTGGCATTCTGCAGCCAATTGAGGTGTGAGCCGTGTCTCATCTCTCTATATAAGCAGCCGCCATTCGGATCTGGGGGACCCTCGCTTCCAGCTCCCCTCAACCAAGGGCTCTCCAATAAAGCGTGATACGAGAAGAATCCTGAGTGTGGTTGTTCTTCCTCGTTGGTCGGGGAGTTCGCCGCAAGGAGAATGTTTGAAGCCCTTAAAGAGGAAATGATAAATTCTCTCAAAGAAGTGGAGGAAAAGATAAACAAAAAATTGGAAGACATCAACAAATCCCTTAAAGAAAACCAAGAAAAAACAACCAAACATATGAAAGAAACTATCCAAGACTTGAAAACTGACATAGAGACAGTAAAGAAAGTACAAGCTGAGGGAACTATAGAAACAGAAATCTTGAGAAAATGATCAGAAACCACAAATGCAAAAATAAACATCAGAATACAAGAGATGGAAGAGAGAATCTCAAGTGCTGAAGATACAATAGAGGAAATAGACTCATTGGTCAAAGAAAACATTAAATCTAACAAAAGCTTAACACAAAATATCCAGGAAATATGGAACACCGTGAAAAGACCAAGTCTAAGAATAAAATAATAGGTTTAAAAAAGGAAAAGAATTTCAACTCAAAAGCAAAGAAAAAAATATTTAACAAAATCATAGAAGAAAACTTTCTCAATCTAAAGAAAGATACGTCTATGAAGATATAAGAAGCTTACAGAACACCAAAAAGACTGGGTTTTAAAAAAAAGTCCCCTTGCCACATAATAATCAAAAACTAAAAATACAGAATAAAGAAAGAATATGAAGAGCTGCAAAGGAAAAAGGCCAAGAAACATATGAAGGCAGACCTATCAGAATTACACCTGACTTCTCATTGGAGATAATGAAAGCAAGAAGGTCCTGGTCAATTGTTATGCAGACATTAAGAGACCACGGATGCTAGCCCAGACTACTATACCCAGCAAAACTTTCAGTTACCATAGAAGGACAAAAATGAGTTATTCCATGATAAAACAAGATTTAACCAATACCTTGCCACAAACCCAGCCCTAAACAAATTACTAGAAGGAAAACTCCAACCCAAACAAGTTGGCTACATCAACAGAAACATAGACAATTGATGATATAACAGCAAGTCCCAAAGAAGGGAAAAGCACACAAATTAACATCATCAACAATGAAAATTAAATTAACAGGAGATAGAAATCACTGGTCATTAATATCCCTTAATATAAATGGACTCAACTCACATATAAAAAGACACAGGCTAACAGATTGGATAAGAAAATAGAATCCATCCTTCTGCTCCATATATGAAACAGACCTCAACTCAAAGACAGACATCACCTCAGAGTAAAGGGTTGGGAAAAAATTTCTAATCAAATGGACTTAAGAAACAAGTGGGTGTAGCTATCCTATTAGCTAACAAAATAGACTTCAAACTAAAATCAATCAGAAGAGACAAAGAAGGACATTTCATATTAGTCACAGGAAAAATCCATCAAGAGGAAATCTCAATACTGAACATCTATGCCCCAAATACAAGGGCACCCTCATATGTAAAAGAAACACTGTTAAAGCTTAAATTATACATTAAACCCCACACACTAATAGTGGGAGACTTCAGTACTCCACTCTCACCACTGGACAGATCAATCAGAACAAAAATGAACAGAGAAATAAGGGAACTAATAGATGTTATGACTCAAGTGGACTTAACAGACATTTATAGAATATTCATCCAAACCTAAAAGAATATACTTTCTTCTCAACACCTCATAGAACCTTCTCAAAAATTAACCATATACTCGGTAACAAAACAAACCTCAACAGATTAAAAAAATCAGAATAACCACATGTATCTCATTGGATCACCATGGCTTAAAATTAGAATTCAACAGCAACACTAATTCCAGAAAGCCCACAAACACATGGAAATTAATCAATGCTCACCTGAATCATCAATGGGTCAAGGAAGAAATAAAGGGGGAAATTAAAGACTTCCTAAAATTCAATAAAAATGACCGCACAACATACCCATATTTTTGGGACTCAATGAAAGCAGGGTTAAGAGGAACATTCATAGCACTAAATGCTGACCTAAAGAAGCTATAAAAATCCCACACTAGTGAATTAACAGAACATTTGAAAACTTTAGAACAAAAAGAAGAAAACTCACCCAACAACTAGACAATGGGAAATAATAAAATTGAGAGTTGAACTCAACAAAATATAAACAAAGGAAACAATACAAAGAATCAATGAGACAAAGAGTTGGTTCTTCAAGAAAATCAACAAAGTAGGCAAACTTTTATCCAAACTAACCAAAACACACAGAGAGAATATCCAAATTAATAGAATCAGAAATGAAAAGGGCGACATAACAACAGACACGGAGGAAATACAGAGGATCATCAGGTCATATTTTAAAAACCTGTACTCCACAAAATTGGAAAAGTTATAGGAAATGGACAACTTTCTGAATAAATATCACTTACCAAAATTAAATCAAGAACAGGTAAGCAAATTAAATGGACCTATAACTGCTAAAGAAATGGAAACAGTCATCAAAAGTCTCCCAACCAAAAAAGCCCAGGACTAGATGGATTCAGCTCAGAATTCTGCAATATTTTCAAAGAATAACTAATACCAATACTCCTTAAATTGTTTCACACAATAAAAACAGAAGGAAGATTGCCAAACTCTTTTTATGAGGCTACAATTACTCTGATACCCAAACCACATAAAGACATTACCAAGAAAGAGAATTACAAACCAATCTCACTTGTGAACATTCATGCAATAATACTAAGTAAAATACTGGCAAATTGAATACAAGAACACATCAGAACCATCATCCACCATGACCAAGTTGGCTTCATCCCAGAGATGCAGGTATGGTTCACCATAAAAAAATCTGTCAACATAATCCACTATATAAACGAACTGAAAAATAAAAACCACATGATCATCTCATTAAATGTCAAAAAAAGCTTTCAACAAAATACAACATCCCTTCATGTTAAAGGTCTTGGAGAGAGCAGGGATACAAGGAACAAACCTAAACATAATATAGGCAATATACAGCAAGCCAACAGCAAACATCAAACCTAAATGGAGAGAAACTCCCAGTGATCCCACTGAAATTAGGAACAAGACAAGGTTGTCCACTCTCTCCACATCTATTTCAATATAGTTTTGAGGTCCTTGTAGAGCAATAAGACACCAAAAGGAGATCAAGGGGATACAAATTGGAAAAGAAGAGGTCAAACTCTCACTATTTGCTGATGATATGATAGTTTACATAAGCAACCCGGAAAATTCTACCAAGGAACTTCTAAAACTCATAAACACTTTTAGTAATGTAGTAGGATACAAGAGTAACTCAAAAAAAATTCAGTAGCCTTTCTTTACACAGATATTAAATGGGCTGAGAAAGAAGTCAGAGAAACATCACCCTTCACAATAGCTACAAATAGCATAAAATATCTCCATGTAACTCTAACCAAACAAGTGGAAGACTTGTATGACAAGAACTTTAAACCTTTTAAGAAAGAAACTGAAGGCACAAGAAAGTGAAAAGATCTTCCATGCTCTTGGGTAGATAGAATTAACATAGTAAAAATGACAATCTTACCAAAATCAATCTACAGATTCAATGCAATGCTCATCAAAATCCCAGCAAAATTCTTCACAAACCTTCAAAGAACAATACTCAACTTCATATGGAAAAGCAAAAAGCCCAGGATAGCCAAAACAATCCTGTACAATAAAAAAATTCTGGAGGCATCACAGTCCCTGATTTCAAACACTACTACAGAGCTACAGTACTGAGAACAGCCTGGTATTGCTATAAAAACAGACAGGAGGACCAATGGAACCGAATCAAAGAACTGGATTCGGTTAATCCACACACCTACAAACACCTGTTATTTGACAAAGAAGCAAAAAATATCAAATAGAAAAAAGAAAGCATATTTTACAAATGGTGCTGGCACAACTGTATATCAACATCTAGAAGAATGAATATATTTCCATATCTATCACTATGCACAAAACTCAAGTCCAAATGGATCAAAGATCTCAACAGAAAGCCAGCCACACTGAACCTCATAGAAGAGAAAGTGGGAAGTACACTTGGAGGAATTGGCACAGGAGACCACTTTCTAAATAGAACCCCAGTAGCACAGACACTGAGAGAAACAATTAATAAATGGGACCTCCTGAAACTGAGAAACTTCTGTAAAGCAAAAGCCACAGTCAACAAGACAAAACGACAGCCTACAGAATGGGAAAATATCTTACTAACTCCACATGAGACAGAGGTCTGATCTCCAAACTATACAAAGAACTCAAGAAAATGGTCATCTAAAGAACAAATAATCAATAAAAAATGGAGTACAGACCTAAACAGAGAACTCTCAACAGAGGAATCTAAAATGGCTGAAAGACACTTAAGGAAATGCTCAACATCCTTAGGCATCAGAGAAATGCAAATCAAAACAACTCTGAGATTCCATCTTACACCTGTAAGATTGGCCAAGATAAAAATCACTGATGACAACTTATGCTGGAGAGGATATGGGGTAAAGGGAACACTTCTGCATTGCTGGTGGGAATGCAAGCTGGTACAGCCCATTTGGATACCAGTATGAGGATTTTTCAGAAAATTAGGAAACAACCTTCCTCAAGACCCAGAAATACCACTTTTGGGTATTTATCCAAAGGATGCTCAATTGTGCCACAAGGATATATGCTCAGCTATGTTTATAGCAGTATTGTTTGTCGTAGCCAGAACCTGGAAACAACTTAAATGCCTCTCAACTGAAGAATGGATAAGGAAAATGTGGTACATTTAAACAATGGAGTACTACATAGCAGGAAAAAATAACGACATCTTTAAATTTTCAGGCAAATGGATGGAGCTAGAAAATATCATATTGAGTTAAGTAATCTAGACCCAAAAAAGACAATTATCATATGTACTCACTCATAAGTGGTTTTTAAACATAAATCAAAGAAAACCAGCCTGCAAATCACAATCCCAGAGAACTTAGACAACAATGATGTTCCTAAGAGTGACATACATGGATCTAATCTACATGGGAAGTAGAAAAAGACAAAATCTCCTGAGTAAATTGGGAGTATGGGGACCATGGAAGAGAGTAGAAGGGGAGGGGAGGGGCAGGGAGGGGAGCAGAGAAAAATGTAGAGCTCAATAAAATCAATACAACAAACCAAACCTAACCAACCCAGCTCCTAGCCCCCACATCAGTTGAGTGGCAGCTGCCTGTAACTTGATCTCCATGGGATTTAAAGCCCTCTTTTGACTTCAAGGGCACCTGTACTAGCATGTGTATACTCATAATTTAAATATTTTTAAATATTTATTCTTTCTGTACCTTGGTTCTTCATTAAATTGAAGATAGTGTGGTTAAAAATAAAAGATCTAAACTAAGTTGTAGTACATTACATTAGCTGAGATTTAGAATTAGTTTATAATATTGACTCTCTTATTTTATGGAAATCAAATGACACTGATATGCTGCTGCAAACAGAAAAACAATCAATACTTTTATTAAAGCCACTAGTTTAATTTTAGAGCATCCTTTTTCTTAAATTAAAAGAAGTATGTGACTTAGTATATTTTTCTTTCAGACATACCACCTCGTTCTAGCAGATTGTTCCTGCTGTTAAGTGACTTGTTGGAATTCATATAAAACTTCACTCTGTGTGAGATTTAATTTATATAGCTTAGGAGTTTTAAAGGCCATACCTATTATTAAAACCCAAATTTTATTGTCATTTAAATCAGTTCAGATTTGATTCATTTACTTGTAGCATTTGCTTTTGTGACAGGGTCTCACTATGTAGTCTTGACTGGCCTGGAATTCGCTATGTAGCCAAGGCTGGCCAGAAAATAATGGCAATCCTCCTTTTTCATCCTTCCAAGGGCTGGCATTATGAACATGAGACATCATGTCTGGTTTATAATGTACTTCTTACTGGTAACAGTATGCTTTAAACTCTATTTCTGGTTAATATTTTATTGCAGTAGCATTTTAAACAATCAGATTACTTTTGGAGATGGGGTGTTAGACTGTGAAAAATAGGTTTCTCTTGACATCTGCTACCATGGCAACCGTGTGATGTGATAGACATGCTTGATTGTAGACAGGTGTTGGAGTACAATTTGAGTAATAGAGGGTGTGGCCCTTTGGCTTCTGCTTGGGTCTTAAGTTTTTGTTTCTCTTGGATTCCTTTGATGCTGCTAATGCATGGGCCCTTCCCTCTGCCATGTCTTGGTGTTTATTCTTATCATCTTCCCATTCCAGCTTATGACTAAGTACAACAACTATATTTTGGTTCCTGATTCCTTTCCAGAAACTTAAATTAAGCATGCGAAGTGAATTCTTTGTCCCTTACTCTTTGGTTTATAGTCAGACTGAAAATTATTAGTGTGGAAAGGTTAGCAATGTGCTACGAAAATTAAATTACAGTATTTATATTAAAGCATTAGCATATTTATATTACATAAACATTAGTTTAGGCAGAAAAGAACACGACCCAGGCTAACATTTTCATGCTTGGAAAACTGCTTTATTTCCTAGCACATTTTAAAAAGTTAATTTCACATCACAGTGGTGTATCTCAAGTATAATTTGAAAGGTTTGAAGTTACATTCATAATAGCTAGAAGCCTGAGATATAAGAAAAACCAGTAGGATATCACAAATATGTTATTTTTGACTGATACGACAGATATAATGTTTATGAAATTTAATCAAAGAGTGGGTATATGGAATTAAAAAATGAAGTAATGGTGTGTTAGAAAGCTTTTTAAATCAACTAACATATGGTCACAGGATTTCTTTTTTAAATGTTTCTTTTTTAAATGAAAAAAATCATACAATGTATTTGGTAACATTTGTTGCTTTTCCTCAGTTCTTCTCAGACCCTCACCACCTCTCCACCCACCTGACTCCACAATCTTTTCTCTTTCACTTTAAAAAGAAAGTAAACAAGAAAAAAATATAGCCAAACAAAGTAATATGAGACTCAAGGGTACAAAAATATCATTAAGTTCATTTTATGTAGGTCCCTGGTCATGGGACCTACCCTGGTGTGGTTAATCTACACAGTGAGACACCATTGGAGAAATTTAATTTTTCCTTTGCCAGCAGGTATCAATTGTGAATAACTTTTCGATTAGAGGTGGGAGCCTGGGCTACAGGATTTTTTTCAATGGCTGATCTTGGCTGTCACCATCATGAAGTCCTGATTCTCACAGAATATACATCTCTGGACATGTTTCAATATTAGATTATCTAGTCCCACCCTATATGATGGTAGGACCATGCCATAAAATGAAGTTCCTGACTGAATTGAATGGAGAAGTCAAGTGAGTGACCAACACTCCCTGTTTTTTTTTTCTGACTATTGATGACATAATATGACCAGCTGCCTTCAGCTTTAGCCACTAAGACTTTTCCACCGTGATGTGCCGTCCCCTTGTCCTGTGAGCAAAATAAACTCATTTTTTCAGTTGCTTCTCTTAGGTATTTGCTGCAGCAATGGGGACAGTAAATGGTGTGATTTCTGTCCTGTGTAGAATGTTGGAGGCAGGGACAGCACTGGAAAACAAGTAAGGTGAAGAGAAACCAACAGAAATGTTGATGTGTCTTCCAGAGACCAGACACCACAGAAATGCCGCATAAAAACGTTGCTTCCTTTAAATGTCCAATACCACGCAGGGTATAGGTAAGGAATGCATGAAAATACAAAAAGTTATCTTAGAAAGACAAAGATTCAGAAATTACAGCCTTGATAGCATATTATCTCAACAGCTGAGTCCTCTGAGGAGAGAACCTGGTTGTTCACAGTCCTCCAGGCAGTCATTTTTATCTGGTTTCCTAGTCTTTTGCAAGTTTTTGGAAAATATTCTTTTTGACATGTTTAAGAGCCCTGTGATATAAAATACTGACTTTAGCATTTACTGCTTGGACAAGTCAACACATTGTGGCACTTGTCACTATTCCATGTTGCCCAAGTAAATTGCAGCAGAGTTGATAAAATAATAAGTCATTTTAGAGACATTTCTCTAAAATGTGAAACATCTCAAGTTGAATATACCTGTCACCATGTTTTTTATTATGGTCATCCTGAAAAATAAAACTACTTTAGAAAAAAAATAGCTAGACACATGTCATAGCTCTTACACATATTTACTAACACACACTTGAGTAAAAACATACAGGTGCACGTATGCTCTGCAGGACACCATTTGATCATTTCTCATTTGAAGATGGCTATTGTTGAAATTCATTGTGTATACTTTTTAGTCTTCAAATGTGTATGTATGGGAGGGTATGGATTCTAAAAAGTGACTTTTCTCTTAATGATAATACAATTTACTTCCTCTCAGATTTAAGCTAACACAATACACCCGGTCCATGGTTTTATTCTATTTTGTTGAATTGATTTGCTTCTGTCTCTTTTCTCTTACTGATGACAGGAACAGATGTCCATTGGAAGGATATAAAGCGCAATAAAACCCTGACGGCAGGGAAATGTGCTCAAATAATGATCGGACTCTCTCTAGGAGATGTATATGTTCTGCATACTTGATTAAAGAATATCATGCTTTCTTCTAAGGTTCACAGGATATGTAAGTCTGATATAAAACAGTCATTACTACTATAATACTGCTTAAAATACAGACACCGTTTTGGTATGTAGTAGTTGGTAGATTGGAAGGAGTCTTTAAATGAATATTCATAAAGTTGCTTAAGTGTGTGTGAGTCTGAGTGCATTTACCACAGAGCCCATAGTTCCTAAAATCATGAAAAACCTGATGTGAGTGCTGGAAATCGAACCTCGGACCTGTATAAGAGCAGGAAGTGTTCAACTTGATAAGGTGTTGCTCCAGTCCTAGACTTTAGAAGTTTTAAAGAGTCTGATGGAGAAAGTCATAATTAGTGACAGATGAGCCATACATATAAGTGGATGAGACACACATACAAGGTGTTAACAATCTACATGTGGCAAAAACATGTTTTTTTCCATGGGGTTTATAAACATACAACAATAGCCAGTTGCAATGAAGGTTCTGAAGTAAGCTCACTCCTATATGCTAATCCTTGGGTGGGGGGAGCAAGTAGCACATTTCAATTAAATGAAGCAAACACATATTTCTTGGTGACACACAGTCAAGTACGTACAACTTAAGGCTCAGGGAGACTGCATGGAATCAGGATCCCAGGCTACTTTTTATGTGTTACTCAGTGGTGTAACTTCCACTTCCAAGGCCACTTGACAGCCCAGGGGACCAGCACTGCTCCAGCTCTTACCTCCATAGTCTATGCAGCAGGAAGAAAGGGAGACTCACAAGGGCCATCTTTACTCTAAATGGGCATCCTATTAGCTGGGAAGGAGAGAATGTGCATGGTGCTCCCGATGAGGGATTCCTGCTGGAGCCATGCCCATGGGATCCCAGCATTTGCACAGCATGACAGCTGAATAAGACTTTTGTCTTATACCAGATGTCTGTAGCAGAGTCCTTCCTTAGGAACCCTGCTCAGAGGAGCAGATATGGGGGGTAGGTATTTCTGTGACATTGGGGAGTGGCCAAGAATGGTGCTTAGTAGGTCATCAACACAGCACAATTAGGACTGTGTTTTTGAAGAAACTGAGGTCACAAGACTCTTGTCTTGTTTCATTGGACTTTCCTAACAAGAAGTCAGAATTCTCCTCATACAACTACATTGTTCGACCATGTTCTGACATTAAGGAACTGAAAAGAAAGATACAGTTCAGGAAGAACTACTCAGCAAAGAAACCAGGACTTGACAATCTTGAGAAATTTTAGTCTCTGGTTGTAAAAGATGAGAAACATTGAACAATTAGTTTATAACTTGTGAGCACAGCTATAACATCATCTCTGTCTTACCTAAAATGACTGTGTGTTTCAAATTGCTGAGACTGGCCACATACAGAGAAAGCCAATTTAATCAAAGTTGAGCTGGAAAAATAACTGATAAAACAGCTGAGCTTGGTAACCAAGCACAGTAGTTATATGCCATCCTGGATATGTGATGGAGTGTGCACTTTTTATTGTGTTTAGAGTATACTATGAGATTGTGATGGTTAATCTTCATTGTTAGCCTGAGTTTACAATCACCATGGAAACACATTTCAGAGTGTATCCATGAGGGTGTTTCCAAAAATGTTTAATTGCAGAGAGAAGACCTATTCTGAAAGTTGGCCCCATCTATAGGAAGGGTTTCCATGAAAGGAAGAAAGCAAGCTGAATGCCACTACCCATATCTCCTTTCCTTTAAGTGCAGACAAATTTGACCAACTGCCTGGTTCTCTCCCATTATGAACTGTGGGCCAAAATAATGCCTGTCTTCCTCAAGTCCCATTGGTAAGTTGTTCTGTCATAGCAGCAAGAAAGTCAATTAACACAGGTATTCTTCACTCATGTAAAATTTAAGCTTCCTGTAATGAAAATTAAAAATAATAATAATAAAACAGAAAATAAAAGTGCATAGAATATCCTAAATAGAAAAAATAATAAAACATTGGTTATGTGTGTGTACATAGGCTTATAAAGATAATGGCTAAAAACTAACCGAATTAACGATGTGAAAAATTTTCACTAGAAAGATATGGTAGGGTATAATATTACAACTGCAGCAAATGCTTTAGTCCACTTTGCAAGAGAGCGAGCAGGATAGAGTTTTGTAAAACTGAGAGAAAATTCTGATAATACATTTAATATCTTCAAGTTTTTAACTCTCAGGGACCTAGATGCATGTGAGGGTCCACGCTGAAGATGAGGACCTTAGTACCTGAGTGGCAGACTTATCAATATTCCAATGCTGTAGTCTGCTTCTGAAGACAACATCTTTCATTTTTTATTTATTTAACTTTTGTCTTTCTCAATCTTTGATATCAACATTGATTTTGTTCTAACATAAATGACTAAGACCTTGCTGGGCCAGGAGGAGTAATGCTGTTCCTTAGGAGATGTGAAGACCTTCCCATAATGAGGTTGAAAATGTAGGGTAACCTGGAATGCAATGTGCTAAGTAAGAGTCAGGGGTAAGGAGAGTTTGTGAGTTTCCCAATTACTATAAATTGATTTCTGTTAGATGTCCTTTTTGTGAGGTCAACTTAGCTTTCAAAAATCCCTACAGTCTCCCCAGCTGAAAGATACTTCATTGGGGAGACTCAGTGGCAGATCAGTGACATGTAGTCATCAGATACTAACCCAGTCCCTGACTGGGAATGATGTCACCAAGTCCAGCATGGAGGCCTCTGGTGTTTGGTTCATGTCTCCACACAGGTGACTGTCATCAGTTTACACAATGATTGCTCATGGGAACACTTGAGTAAAAGACCATTCCTTTATTATACAATAATGACAGATTTTGCTGTGTTCAATATGCAGGGGTTCTTCCTTGGCCTGCACTCCTAAGCATATTCGACATCTATTAGATTTTGTCTTCCTTTGAAGAAATAGTGATTGGCTGTGAAAACAGACACTGTAAAACTAATTACCATATAGGACTCAATGGGTGTTTACAGTTTTAAAATGTTAGTTTTATTTGAAATGCCAGATGTATTGTTCAGGAAGAACATTTTCAGAATCCCATAACAGCCTATTTTATCCTAGTGTCTTTAACCAAACTGTGATTTTTCTTTTCTATTGTTCTGTGAAAGATTTGTAATCCACTTTGCATTTAATAACTCACTGTATTTTTATTCTAAAACTGTGGCTTCTTTTACCTTAATAAGGACAATTAAAGGGAAACATCATAAGAAGAGCTATTATTCTAGGCTGGAGTCAATACTATCATTGCTATTCAAAGGCAAAAATAATAATCAGATATTAGCTTGCAGCCAAGGAAACCCTTTTATTTATAATGGGCACAAACAAAAGCCAAAGACTGGTAATGCGTTAAGTCCTGAGTGAGGCACAATGAGAGCAGGAGAGTTTCACTCACAGTAGCTCCCTTTAGTTTCACTTGACACATTCCAATCTGCATTTCAATAAGATCTTAAGTAAATGTGTAGGTAGATTTTAAACTGTCATCTGTTCACCAATCAGTGTATTGGTAAAGTCTGTAGACTTTCCAAATCTATCAAATGGTCATTCTGTTCAGGGTACTCTACATATTGTTTTACTGACCAAAATTGGAGTGTGAATGTCTCAGGGTTTGAAGTAACTTAATGTCTTTACTTTGTTCATGAATGTTTGTATTTATTAAGTCCATATGCACTGAGTGTGAATAAAATCAGAATAGCTGCTGTCCTAATGGAGCTTAGATTCTGATGCTTCCAAATATAGAATAAAGCAAATAAGATCTTGGGGCACAGGATTGCAGTTTCAGTCACTCTGAAACTATTTAACTGGCTAGGACCTGTATTTGGAATGTACATGGTACATAATCTTTAAACTGGAATATGGGTTGTCAATCTCAGTTTCACTAATTCTATCCTCCGTCACTCAACTGATTGATCTTTTTAATTCTAGTCCCCTTTTATGCATCCCTTCACTCAATGAAACAATGAGTTTCAAATTCACAGTCACCAGATAAATTTCTTTTAAATGAATGCTCCACTTTAAACAATAGCTACTGTGCTGTTAGTTACTAGTTTATTTTGCTGAAAAACTGATGCTTTAGAAGATTTTTGGATAGTTTAAGAAAGATTTTTGGATGTTCTTGTGACTAATAAAAGAAATGGATAGAATTTAAGCTCATATTCTTGTCACAAAATACTGTGTTCAAACTTCTATGTTTTCATTATGGTTAGGGTATACATATATTATGTGGGGATGTTCTAAAATCTGATTTTGGGGATTCTGTCTCTCACCATTGATTGTCTGAAGCTTAAAAATTGGAGTTTTAGGCCATGGAATCAGTACAAGTGTGGGGGGAAATGTATAAAATTGACAAGAAGATAACTGTCAAATTTTGATAAAGGAAATCAATAAATGGGAGTGATGAGATAGTTCATCTGGTAAAGCAATTGCTTCACAAACATGAGCACCCATGTGCAAAACTAGGCACAGTCACAAGTTCTTGTAACCCCACCTTGGGGGAAATGGAGGCAGGAGGATCTCTGAGTCTCTGTGGTTAGCCAGCTTAGACTAATGAACAAGCACCAGGTTGCAGTGAGAGATCCTGCCTCAGAAAGCAGGCAGATGGCTTCTGAGGAAAAACACCTGAGGCTGACCTTTAGTCCCCACACACCAGCACGTGTGAGTACAGCGCTCCCCTCCCCGGTCACATACTCAAATAGTTATGATCTTATTTTTGCCCAAGTTCATTCATAGATATAATTAATTACAATCCAAATCCCAGCAAGTAACTTTGTGGAGACTGGCTGGCAGTCTCTTTCTTTTTCCTTCCTTCCTTCCTTCCTTCCTTCCTTCCTTCCTTCCTTCCTTCCTTCCTTCCTTCCTTCCTTCCTTCCTTTCTTTCTTTCTTTCTTTCTTTCTTTCTTTCTTTCTTTCTTTCTTTCTTTCTTTCTTCTGAGTTGATACAGAGGTGGGAAACTTCACCAAGAGTGAAGCCAATGTTAGATTAGGATGAACAGCAGGGTAACACTACTCTGCTCACAGCTTACTGTGAAGTTACAGCAATGAGACATTTTGGCTTTGGCAAAAGGCAAACGCATGGATTAAAGATTTTGATACTGCATAAATATGTGTGAAGACGTTTATTCTTTGATAATTTCATATGCATATAGTGTATTTTGAGCACATATACCTTCATTGCCATGTCTCATCCCCCATCCTGCTGTATCCCTTTTCTTCAGTGGTGTAGCCACTCGTTAGTAGCTCATATTCCAATAATTTAACTTCCCTCCAAGCTCAAGCAAACAACTTTAATTAAGTATGTAGGCTTGTGTTTAGTATCATTTTCTTTGCATGTGTATGCCTGGAGGTATCAGAGAACTATGCTGAAAATGCTCTGCTTCTACCATTTTGCCACCAGTGCTTTTAGAGAGAATTGTTATTTTTCCATGAAGTTATGCTCAGACAAAGTGAGCAGCTTTTAGAGCCATTCCTGGGAACCAACAGAGAGTGAAGGCAATGAAGTGATCCATTTTACTGTGTTTTGTGCCCAGAACGACTGTCAATGTATATTATAAAACATATTATGGGTAGCAGAGACCAAGTTTTTCTAGAGAACATTGCTGAAGGTCAATGGAAGATTGAACCTGACATTAGTTACTTCCCCAAAGTGCCTTGTAGCACAAGGATCCTGTTGACTTCAATGATGTGATTGATCTGACGCAGAGTTCAGGTACAATGATCAAGGTCATTAAGTCATCTCGGTAAAGAACCTGATTGTGAATTCAGTTTCACCCAACTCCAGACACATGGCTATATTGTAATGCTTTTCACAGGTCACACTAGAAATACCTAAGGGAGCAATTAACCAATGGTTCTGTAAAGTCCTGTGGCTCTGTGATGAATAACCCAATTGAAAATGTTCATTCTTTAGAGCAAAGAATCTATCAGTTCATTTGTGAAATGTGGGGCATTTTGGACAATTTGAAAAAAAGAATAAATTCAGCATATTACTTGAAAGCCACACTGCTGTTGGGGTGAATAACTGCCAATCCATGAAAGAAAATATTGACTTAAAGAAGAGAAGAATGATTTCAGAATGGAAATCAGACAATTCTCAGAGCTCACTTTCAACATAGTGCCGAATGAAATCCTAGAGGAGGGTTGGATTGACAAGAAGGAAAGTGTAATATAATGTTGTGCTTGTTTGACTGTTTGGGGCTTCACCACCCAGCTCCCAGATAAATCACACACAGAGGCTTATTTTTAGTTATGAATGCCCAACCTTAGCTTGGCTTGTTTCTTGTCAGTTTTTGTTAACTTAAATTATCCTGACTACCTTTTGCCTCTGGGCTTTTATTTTTCTCTATTTCTGTATATCTTTCTCTACTTCTTTCTTCATGGTTTGTTGTGTAGCTAGGTAGCTGCCCCCTGATGTCCCCCTCTCCTTGTTCTCTTGCTCCTTTTCTTCCTCATTTCCCCTTCTATTTATCCTCTCTGCCTGTCAGCACCACCTACTCTGGCTCCTGCTCACTCTTGGCTGTTCTGTGCTTTATTAGACCATTAGGTGTTTTTTACATGGGCAAAGAACCACAGCTTCACAGAGTTAAACAAATGCAGCATAAATAAAAACCACACACCTTAAAACAATGTTCCCCAACAGGAAAGGACATTTCTGAGCTGTGGAGAAAATCCTACTTTGGCTTGTTTGCTTGCATACATAGTTTACTATCTCTATCAGACAATAGCTGCTCTGTCAATGGGTTGTGTTGGAAAACATTACAAGGTGGCTTGTCAGAGGGTTTGGATAAGGAATACTGTGTCGAGGCAAAGCACTGCCAACTGAGAGAAGATCAAATGGAAGCATGTGATTCAACTTGGCTGAAGAGCTTTGATACCTCTAATCAGCAAAGACAATAGATGATAATAGACAAAAGATAATAAAGCCTGCAAAGAACTTCTTCTTGTTGTATTTATGGGACTTTGGAACATTTTGAACTCTCATTTATGTGATAGGTGAGCTGATGCTGATTTAAGCTAGTTAACATTCTATATACCTTATATATTTTGTATCATAGGCAAATTAAATTTATTTTCAACAGATTTCCTGATGATTACCACTGGAGACAATCGATGTGCACCCTGTAGAGTGTGCATTTTTTAAGTGATCACATTTTAGAAGTAATAACATAAAGATGACTTTGAAGGTCAAGATTGCCATCTCAACGCCATGCTCATGCTACATCACCACCCAAATAAGAAGAGATTTTCTCCCTTCATCTCATGTTTTATGATCAGTCAGCCATCATAATTGTTATTTACCTTTCCAAATAAGCATTTTTGCAAAAGAATAGTATGCTATAAGAAATGGCATAATATAACTTATGTTATATTTTATTCTACTCAAGTCTTAATTTCTAAAAACTTAGACAATGTATTTATATTTCTTTGACACTTGTCATAATTTTTGTACACAGTAGTCTGTATATCAAATTTTTGCTAAACAATACCATGTATATGTATTTGTGTGTGTGTGTGTGTAATCAGTATTTCATAGACTTATTGCAAGCATGTGTCTGCATCATCTTGGTGTTGTGTACTAGTTAATTAGGTTGTAACTTAACATAAGGGGAAGCAATAGGAAGGGTCAGATAAGTACAGCTTCAGTTTTGAATTAGATGGTTACATTATTTAATGATTTTAGTTTTTGAGACAGGTTTCATTTAGCTCAGGTTGGCCATGAACTCACCAAACACTTGAGGATGATCTTAATCTCTTGATACTTTTGCCTCTGCCAATGCCCTAGGCCCCAGATGCAGGGATTATCTGGCTAAAATAGATTTTAGTTGAAAATTCTTCTCTTTTTAGTGTTTGTGGCTTATTGGGATGATTTCAAAGATAATTTCAAAAACTTTGGTGTTATCTATGGCACAGGATAAAACAAGGCCAGCTTTATAGGGAGTGCAAGAATAATAAGTATATTATTAATAAATCAAAACCTAATGGTATGTGTCTTGTGGTTAATTATAGTTTGAAGAAAATAGATGTCAAGCTCCCAGAAGGCTAGGGCAGCAGATGCTTTCACTTAATTGTGTTTTCACATTCATTCAATATGACTGGCATGGCTTACCTTCTCTAGGTCCATATCCTCTGTCAAGGATTATGTTATGTTAAATTTCCCTTTTTTAACATTCTCCTTAGTCACAAAATGTATTTAGAAATATAAAAGGTATGTTGATGGTTTAATTGCATTTCAGGGGAGAATGATGAAAAGCTAATATCATAAAATCCATAACCTCTGAGTGTGGCTTTACTGTGATGAACATGGTTCAGCTAATTTGAAAGTAACAAATGAAGAGGGGCAAATGACGTTCATAACTGATGATCATCACTAAGAGGTTATGGAGAGAGATTTTATTAATGGCTTGCAGGTGCAAGATATTTTGGGCCTTAGATCTGTGAGGCAGGACATGAGACAATCATATCCCCACTACCACAAGAGAGAGAAAGGTTAATTAGAATAACAGCTTAATGGATCTTTGTGATCAAAACAGGTTATGTCGGTTCTAGAATTAGTATTGAGGTTGAGACAATGAGCTGCATCCTGTAACAGTGGTTTGGCTTAAGGTTTGCCACACATGGCTTATCACTGAAAAGTTTCTTTCATTTTTGTGTGAAAAGTCAGTTGGAGCTGGGTAGCAGGAGAGTTTTAGAGATGAAATGGAGTGATTATTATTCTGTGAGCAAATTGCCTTAATTCACATTCAGACTTAACACACACTAACTTTGTAACCTTGCTTAACTTAGATGTGATTAGATTTTCTAACCCACAGAAGTTATCATTTTTACCATTTTTTCCTATTAAATTTCCTGTGTAAACCAAACAAAAACAAGTAATTATGGTACATAATTTGGGGAAATGTGAATGCAAAATGAGATGAATCATAAAATGCTTAACACAAAACTGATATACAGTAGGCACTCAGAACATGCCCAATATTTCGATTTTTATGAGAGAAGACAACTGTTTTTAAACTTTTCTCTATGATGTCCATATTACTATACTTTTGTTATGTGTTACTTAACATGGGTTGTATGCAAAAATTATTATTATGTTTAAAAACTAATTCCAGGGATAAAATTTTAAGGCTTGTGCCTTATGACTGGATCTGTGACAGTACCTCTGTGTCCTTCCTACCTCCCCTGTGAGTGACACATCTTATGACAATACTCTTAGGGAAAATGGAGAAAAGAACGCTAGTTAATAATATGATTATTTCTACTACTTCACTCATCTTTTTGACAAACAGTCGACTCCCCATTCACCACACTGGAAATTCTGCATTCCTTTGTTACTTGATATTGAACTAAACCATATTTCATCAGTGTGTGCACAATTAGGGGTGAAGTTAAATTTCTTTTGTTTCCATTTTCTTTCAAAGACAGCATCTTACTATGCAATTTAATCAGTCTGGAACTTGTTAGATCAGCCTAAACTGTCTCCTGATTGCTTAGGTTCACACCTTTAATTCTCCAAATATCTATTAAGACCTAGTCTGTATCAAATAATATTTTAAGGGGACATAGATGAACAATACAAAGATTATTTTCTTTGGAGTGTATAGTCTGTGGGTGGAAGGAGATATAGTTATAATTAACTTTATAATGTAAAAATTAAGCAAGTTGTGTTTTCTCTAGGAGATGAAAGTACAAAAGAATATAGCAAAGAGGATGTGAAGTAAGAGATGAATGTTGGGTGGCATTTAAGGCTTGTTTGTCATGGCATCCGTACGTGAACATAATTGAGGGAAGACTTAAGAAAGAAAACACTGTAGTTGGAATGTACATGCCAAACACCAAATTCATGCTGAGACCTCAACTTCCCAGGTTCAGACAATGGAGGGTGGGACCTCAGTGGTCTCTTAGAATCTGCAAGACATCTGTCTCAGACCTTCTGGAGTTTAGTCTCCATTGAGAATTCAGGTGTAATTCTAATAGGTCTTCCTTTATATGATAGTTGACTTTTTTCCTTGTAGCTTTTAATACTAACTTTGCTTTGTATAGTGAGTGTTTTGATTATTATATTGTAGGGGGTTTTCTTTTCTGGCCCAACCTATTTGTTGTCCTATAAGCTTCTTGTACCTTTATAGGCATTTCCTTTACTTTAGGAAAATTTTCTTAAACAATTTTGTTAAAAATATTTTCTGTGACATCTGTTCCTATTTTGCTTAGGATTGGCCTTTTTACAGTGGCTTAAATTTCCTTGATTTTGTGAGTGAGAAATTTTTTAGATTTAACATTTTCTTTGATAGATGTATCAATTTCTTCTATTGAAGCTTCTATCTCTGAAATTTTCTCTTCCATCTCTTGTGTTCTATTGGTGATTCTTATGATTGTAGTTTTTGTTCGTTTACCTAGATTTTCCATTTTCAGGATTCCCTCAGTTTGTGTTTTCATTATTATTTATTTCCATTATTATCATGTTTGCATTATTTTCATTCAATGCTTAACCCCAATTTTTTTTTTTTTACATTTCCTCCAATTGTTTGTTGTTGTTGGGAGACCACATGCCTGGCTACCCAGACTATAAAACTATATTATTTAAATCACTGCTTGGTCAATCACTTAAGCATATTGATAGCTAGCTGTTATATCTTTGGTTAACCCATATCTATTATTTTATATTTTACCAATGAGGGTCATGGCCTACCGGCAAGGTTCCAGCTGGCAGCTCACGTCTTTCCCCCTTTGGTGGCTCTGTGGCCTCTTTCTCCAGAGGAGCTACATGGCTTCTCACTGACTCTGCCTTCTTTCTCCCAGCATTCAGTTTTGTTTTCCTGCCTAGCTCTATTCTGGCCTATTACAGGCCAAAACATCTTCTTTATTCACTAACCAATAAAGGCAACACATGTACAGAAGGACTTCCCACATCATCTCCCAATTTCTGTCTAAATAAAAAGGAAGGTTTTAACTTTAACATGGTAAAATTACCTGCAATAAAACAATTATCAAGCAAGAATTACAATTATAATATTTATATCTACATTATCTTTTCTCATAACTAAGGAAAACTGTAACTATCTATTCTTCAACTCTATCAAAGACTGCAGAAGGATAGATTGCCTAAGTTAACAGAAAGTACATTGTAAGCAACTTTCAAAACTCTAGAATTGACAGAGACATCTTGCTGCCTTGACAGTCACCCAAAGTTCTTCTGTAACATTGGAACATCCATCTTCAGCCTACAGGTCCATAGTATCCAATAGACTTTTCCATGAAGCAGGAAATATCAAAGACAGTTCTGCCTATATTGGCGGTTTGTCAGTTACTTTCTTCTGTGTCCTGCAGAATGTTTGGCAGACTCTTTCATGAAGCAGGAACCCTAAAGGACTGTCTCAACTTCTTTAAGCAGCTTCAGCAGTCATTTTTCTGTGGGTCCTGCAAGTCCAGTCAAATAGTTCAGGCAAGAACAGTTTCCTGCCCAAATTGCTAACAAACTCCATAAGGAGCTTCTTTGATGCCCATCTTCCTCTTGAAGTAATTGGTGCTGTCAAGAGCAAATGTGTCTCATTGTCATGAAAATTCCTAAATTTTTAAAACATTTAAATGCCATGTCCTGAAGGTCTCTGAAAGATTTGAAGAATACCTGTCTAACTGAAATATATCTCTATATATCTAGAAAAACCTAACTAACATGACTACGAGCTTGACCATTATAGATGACTATCGATAAATTTGTATTTCTTAATTATATATTACATTTTAAATGAGCTGCACAAATATAATACCTTAATCAAGAGCAGAAATATATATAACAAAATTGACCTTAAATTTGAATCAATAATCCAAGATCCATACCAATGCAAATCCCTATAGCATAGCCCCCTTCTAAATGTAAACAAAGATTTATAAACAATCATTTAGGAAATTTGGGCATAGTTCTCTCCAAACTGCTTCCTGCTTTTTGTTGGGCAAAGCAATTATGGGGGATGTTTATGGTGACTTTTCAGGGGATCTTGGTCCATCAAACCATATCAGTCTGGAAGGATTTCATAGGTTCTCATCTTTGGTGGAAACAGATGAAGAACCTCTTTTCCAAAGCAACAAATCCTTAGACCTGAATTATGAACTTAAGATGCCTTTAAAATATATATGTTGGTTTAGCTTGGCAGCCCATACAATGAAATGTCTCTCTGTACTTAGCTGCCTCACAGTCAAAAATTTCAAAGAAACAGAATAATATACATAATCTAGACTCTCTGTGTATATTCTATCTTTGCATGGCTTATTTTTTCTTACTCTATTACCTTTTTACAAGTTTAATATTTATTTTATTAACTTTACTTTTTTAATCTGACTGTCTCTTCTTTTATAGTACATTTACCATGCTTTTACTCTTTTTATTTTCTGTCCCAAGCCTACTTGTTTCTCATTTAGAGGTCTTTTATGTCTGTCCTATTGTGTATCTGAAACCATTTTCTGTCTAGGAGTGCTTCTTAAAATGGTAAGCAGCATTAATAGGACTAAGGTTGCTTTGCCTTTTAACTCTGCCCAGTCCAACATAGTGGAGGTCTGTTCACTGGGAACCATGCTCACAGCCTCTTTTTCAGGCACGCAGCAGGTTTATGTTGCCATTAAGCAAGTTGTAGCACTCTGCTCACAAACCCCACTTAAATGCTCTGTAGCTGGACCTCCCCAAAGTGTCAGAGCCATTTGTGCTGGCAAACCAGGATGCCACTGTTTTAAAAGAAACTGTGCAGTCTTTATTGCCTTTCTTAAAGGAGCTGTGAGAGCCCATCTAAAAGTAATTGTGGCTACAAAGAAACTGTGCTAAACTCTGTTTATTTTGTGTCTAGAATTTCTTTTTAAGCTTTTTCAGATTGTTTTAGATATAGTTGATATATATTGGTATGCCAATTTGTTGGGGGGAGATCACCTATTTGTTCCCAGCAGTTCAGACCACAAAATAACCACTCAGAAACTATATTATTTAAATCACTGCTTGGTCAATCACTTAAGAATATTGCTAGCTAGCTGTTATATCTTTGGTTAACCCATTTCTATTATTCTAGATTTTATGGAGGGGCATGGCCTACCAGCAAGGTTCCAGCTGACATCTCATGTCTTTCCCCTCTGGTGGCTCCATGGCTTCTTTCTCCAGTGGAGCTCCATGGCTTATCACTGACTCTGTCTTCTTTCTCTCGGCATTCAGTTTAGTTTTCCCACCTAGCTCTAGTCTGCCCTATCACAGGCCAAAACAGCTTCTTTATTCATTAACCAATAAAAGCAACGCATACAAAAGGACTTCCCACATCAGTTTTTGTTTATCTGGATTTCTTAATGGATTTATTCATGTCTTTTTTAATCATCTCTATCATTTTCACAAAGTTGGTTGTAAGGTTTCTTTCTTGTGCTTCATCTGTGTTGGAATATTCAGTGTTTGCTGTAGTAGGATAGCTGGGCTTTGGTGGTGCCATATTGCCTTGGGTGTTACTGACTTTCTTCTTATGCTGGTACCTAGGCATCTGGGTTAAGGATGAACATAGGTTTAGGTGCCAATTTCTAAATTTTTCTTTGTTGGATAAATTCTTTTATGCTTCTTAACTTTATAAACTTGACATCTTTTATATAAGTTTCTTTTACTTTAATTTGGTAACAAGGAAAACTGTAAAATAGTCTCTAACTCTATCAAAGACCTGAGAAACAAATAGTATTATCTAAGAAAATAGGATGTGCAGAGAAAACAATTTATAAAACTTTAGAAATGATAGGGATACCCAAGATTCCTCTGCAATGTTAGAGCATCTGTATTCAGCCTATAGACCTAGAATATCAGACAGACTTTTCTGTAAAGACAGAATTTTGAAGGGCTGTCCTACTTAGTCTTGGCAAATTCAGCAGTCACTTTCTTTTGTGTTCTGTTTGTCCAGTCTGGACAGTACACTATCATCAGTTGAGACAAGAGTAGTTTCTTTCCCAAAAGTTTAGTGTTGCCACATTGAAAACAAACTCCATATTGAAGTTCTTCACTTCCCATCATCCTTTTAGAAGTAAATTGGTGCTGCTAGGAGCAGACATGTCTTACTGTCATGAAATGCCTTAGGTTATCAAAACATCTTAAATGCCATATTTTGTAGGTCTCTGAAGTACAGTTTATCTAAACTATATATTTGTTTAAATTTGTAAACATACCTAACATGGTTACAAGTTTGATTATTATAGATGATTACTAACCTGTGTTTCATAATTATCTTAAATGGTTTATAATAAATCTTTCAAGGACAAGAACTTTACACTGCATTTTCTACTTTTAATCAAGAATAGAAACATATGCACATTATAAGAAAAATTTCCTTAAATTTGTATCAGTATACAAAAATCCATACCAATGTAAAATATTTGAGACTAGTAATTCTTCAAAGCTAGACTCAACAATCCACTCTTTTGTCCCATTATTTCTATTCTATATCCCCCCCTTTCCCTTCAGAAAGAGATCCCTGAATCCAGTCTCCTTTGTTCAGCTTTTTTCTGACCATGATCAATAACAACCAATAATCAACTCCCCTATATGATGACCAACATACATAACCCACCAAATGACCAAAAACCACCCACCCCACTTCTCAGGTGTGTGGGAATTTTGTTCTCTAGACTGCTTTCTGATCTCTGGAGGTGATGGCATCTTCAAGGGACCCTGAGAAAACTGAGGTAACGGTCAATTCCTGGAAGCACTGGCTGTATCATTTTGTTGTCCAGTCTCTGTGTAATGGGAAAGTGCAGGAAAACCCTACTGGAGTAGTGTGTGAAGCTGGGCCATCACAGTTAGCAGCTTTGAAGTTGCTCTGGATGCAAAATTTTGAGGAAACTGCAACAAAGGCATTTTGAGACATTAGATCACCTGGGTTACTTATCTTTATTGGTGTCTGATTCTTTTTTCTGAAAACACACAAACTTTTAAAGGTAGTGTATATATCTGCATTAGCACAAGTATGGAATGTGCAGTGTGAACAAGTCAGTTAAAGGTGATAATTTTTTTTTGTTCTATGTTTGAGCAGGTAGAAGGCACCTGTAAATTTTATAGGTCAGTTTAGGCTATATAAGCAAACTGTCATAAGGAATCTGTAGCCAACAAGATTTATCATGTCTTACCTAGTCTCAGAACTGTTCCCATAGTCGAGGGATCTGCTATTTGTTACCTGTCCTAAATCTTTCTTAGTTTCTTTTTTCATATATGTAGGTCATTAAGAACGATATCTTCCATTTCTTTTTCTTTCTAGAATTCTGATCCTATGTGTAGTGTTTAACTCAAGTAAATAAATGTTCTACAGAAAGTACACAAAGTAATTGTATCTATTCTATTAACATAGTATAGTCTAATTTTTAATGCTATAAAAACTCTTGCTTGCTGATAAGAAATTTTCTCAATATGGTATAGTTTGATCTTACATATTGTACCTTTGATTATTCTTTGCTTATTTGTAAATTTGTAGATGTAATTGTTTTTATTTACTTATTTTTCTCTTATTACATTTGTTTCTTGCATGTGTATGTCTGTGTAGGTCACAAGGCAACTTGAGTGAGTCAGTTGTCTCCTTCTATCATGTGGGCCCACAACACAGAGGTCAGGTCATCAATTTTGGCAATAGGTACCCTAACCTGCTGAGCCATCTCATGGGCCCCTGTGATGAGAAACTGGTGAATATATCTTGAAGTACTCTTTTTAAATTTGATCAAAATTTAACAGTTGGGAAATATTTCTTTTCTAGAAATATTTGCTTTAAAATATAATTTCTATTTTTCCCATAAATAGTTCTAAGAATTCACATAAATGCCATCTTAGATTTTCTTTTTTATTTATTTTATTGAGCTATACATTTTATCTGCTCTCCTCTTCTTCAATCCTATCCCATGGTCCACATGCTCCTAATTTACTCAGGAGATCTTGTCTTTTTTTACTTCCCAGGGACTTCAACAACTCATAAACACTGTCAGTAATGTAGCAGGATGCAAGATTAACTAAAAAAAATTCAGTAGTCCTCCTTTACACAGATGAATAATGGACTGAAAAAGAAATCAGAGAAACATCAACCTTCACAATAGCCACAAAAAGCATAAAATATTTTGGAGTAACTCTAACCAAACAAGTGGAAGACCTGTATGACAAGAATTTTAAACCTTTGAAGAAAGAAATTGAAGAAGACACCAGAAAATAGAAAGATCTCCCATGCTATTGGGTAGGTAGAATTAACATAGTAAAAATGGCAATCTTACCAAAAGCAATCTACAGATTCAATGCAATGCCTATCAAAATCCCAGCAAAATTCTTCACAGACCTTGAAAGACTCAATACTCAACTTCATATGGATTTTCTTAAGGAGAAAGCTTCGAAAGACTGATTTGTTTTAAAAAATAATTGTTCATTTAATACAAATTGCTGACTGACATAAAGTCATTCACAATATAACTCATAGGGTCTCCAGCATTTATGTTGGATTTGTAAGGATTTCTACTTTTAAATTCTTTCTATTGCCAAGTTCAGTTTGTTTATTGTCTTAATTCATCATCTTTGGTAAAGTCCACCAAGTTCTATTAATTTTTTCAGAAGACAAGTTTCAGATCTATTGTTTATATACTACTTTTCGAATTTTAGTTGGTTCACATTTTTATTTTTTCTTTTGATTTGTGTGCATAAATGTGTGGGCTCTTGTGGAGCCAGAGGTTGAGCTACATTTTCTTCCCCAATTACTTTCCTCCCTTTTTTTTTAATTAAGAATTATTTTAAAACAGTCTTTTCTCATTTTACATAGCTATCTCTGATCCCATACCCTCCACTCCTCCCACTTCCCCCACCTTCCTCCCACCCACCACCCCATCCACTCGTTAGAAAGACTAAGGCTTCCCATGTGGAGTCAACAAAGTCTGACACTTCAGTTAGAGGCATGACCAGTCCCTTCCCCCTATATCTAGGCTGAGCAAAGTATCCTTCCAAAAAGAATGTGCTCCTAGATGCCAGTTCAAGCACTAGGGATGAATCCTGGTCCCACTGCCAGTGGCCCCACAGACTGCCCAAGCCTCACAACCGACCCCCATTTTCACTGGGCCTAATTTTGTCCTGTGCAGGTTCCTCTACTATCAGTCCAGAGTCAGAAAGCTCTCATAGCTCAGGTCAGCTGTCTCTATGGGCGTCACCCTCATGGTCTTGACCCATTTGCTCATATTATCACCCCTCCCTCTCTTGTACTGGTCTCAAGCAGGTGGGCCCAGTGCTTTACTATAGATCTCTGTATCTGCTTCCATCAGTTGCTGGTTGAAGGTTCTATGATGACAAGGTAGTCATCAATCTGATTACAGGAGGAAACCAGTGTAGGTGTCCTTTCCACTGTTCCTCAGAGTCTTAACTGAGGTCATCCTTGTATATTCTGAGGAATTTCTCTAGTGCTACATTTCTTGATAGTCCTTTAATGGCAACCTCAATCAAGATATCTTTTTCCTTTCTCTTTCTTACTGTCCTTCCCCCTTTTCAATCATCCTATTCACTCATAGTCTCCTCTACCCTCCCCTCACACCCTTCCTTCTCACCCCTTCTAATATTCTCAGAAGATTTTGTCTGTTTATCTTTCCCAGGGGGATCCATGCATGTCTCTATTAAGGGTCTCTTTTTTTACCTAGCTTCTCTGGGATCATGAAATATAGGCTGGTTATGCTTTGTTTTATGTATAATATTCACTTATGAGAAAGTACATACCATGTTTTTCTATCTTGGTCTGGGTTACCTCTCTCAGGATATTTTTTTCCTAGTTCCATCCATTTGCTTTAAGATTTCAAGATGTCATTTTTTTAACACTTTGTAGTAATCCATTGTGTATATGTACCACATTTTCTTTTTCCATTCTGTAGTTGTGGGGCATCTAGGTTGTTCCCAGGTTTTGGCTATTATGAATAGTCAAGTGGGCCAATGGAATCAAATAGAAGACCCTGATATTGATCCACACATCTATGAACACCTAATTTTTTGACAAAGAAGCTAAAATTATACAATGAAAAAAGAAAGCATCTTCAACAAATGGTGCTAGAATAACTGGATGTCAACATGTAGAAGTGGGGTAGGATGTCCTTTTGTATTTTTGTTGTTTTATTGGTTGAATAAAGAAAACCAGCTTGGCCTTTTGATAGGGCAGAAATCAGATAGGCGGAATAGATAGGATGAAATGCTGGAAGGGAAGTGTGGCAGACGCCATGTTTCTCTGGCCCAAGATGGATATGAATAATTTACATTGGTATTAGGTCAATCTTGTTATCTGTATATTTCTGCTTTTGATTAACGTATTGTGATTGTATAGTTAATTTAAAAATGTAATGTATAATTAGGAAGTATAGGTTGTTAATGGATAATCATCTATAATAGTCAAGTTTGTAGACATGTTAGGTAGATTTTCTAGATGTGCATAGATATATTTCAGATAGGCATTCTTCATATCTTTCTAGGACTCAGAATATGGCATTTAATGTTTTAATAACTCAGGACTTTTCATGACAATGAGAAACATCTGCTCCTGGCAGCACCAAGCTACTTCCAGAGGAAAATGGGCATTGAAGAGGCTCCTTATGGAGTTTGCTAGCCATTTGGGCAAGAAACTGCTCTTGCCTAGACTGCATAACGGGACACAAAGAACCCACAGAGAGAGGACTGCTAAACTTACCTAAAGGTGAGATGATCCTTCAGGGTTCCTGCTTCATGAAAGAGTATGCAAGACATTCTACAGGATACAGAAGAAAGTGATTAAACTGTCTTTAAAATTTCGTGCTTCATAAAAATGTCTGCTGGCTACTATGGGCCTGTAGGCCAAAGATGGATTCCCCAATGGTACAGAGAAACTTTGGGTGACTGTCCAGGCAGCGAGATGTCTCTGTCATTTCTAGAGTTTGGAAGTTGCTTATTTCTTGCTTACTTAGGTAATATTTTATCCTTCTGGAGTCTTTAATAGAGTTAAAGAATAGATAGTTATAGTAATAGTTTTCCATTCTTATGATAAAAGATAAAATAGATCTAAATATGGTAACTGTAGTTCTTTCTTGATAACTGTTTTGTTATATGTAATTTTACTATGTTAAAGTGAAAGCCTTTCTTTTTTTGTTTAAACAGAAAAAGGGGAAATGATGTAGGAGGTCCTTCTGTATTTCTGATGCTTTCATTGGTTGAATAAAGAAAACTGCCTTGGCTTTTTGATAGGGTAGAAATCAGGTAGGCGGAATAGACAGGATGAAATGCTTGGAGGAAGGAAAGTGTGGCAGTCGCCATGTTTCTCCGGCCCAAGGTGGACACTGGTTAGACTCATGCCAATAAGCCACATCCTCATGGTGATACACAGATTACTAGATATGGGTTAGTTTAAGATGTAAGAGTTGGCCAAAAAAGGCTAGAACTAATGGGCCAGGCAGTCATTTAATTAATACGGTTTCTGTGTAATTATTTCGGGACTTAAGCTAGCTGTGTGACTGGGAGCCAGGTGGGATGGGACTGCGGCCCTCCCACTCTTCCTCTTTACTACATAGAAGAATGAAAATAGATCCATATCTATCCCCATGCACAAAACTTAAGTTCAAATAGATCAAAGACCTCAACATAAATCCACCCACACTGAACCTCATTGACAAGAAAGTGGGAAGTAGCCTTGAAAGCATGGGCACAGGAGACTACTTCCTAAATATAACACCAATAGCACAGAGTCTGAGAGCAACTATAAATGGGACCTCTTGAAAGGTCTTTTGTAAGGCAAAGGACACAGTCAGTAAGATAAAGCAAAAGTCTACTGAATGAGAAAAGATCTTCACTAAGCCCGCATTGGACAGAGGACTGACCTCCAAAATATCTAAGGAATTCCAGCAACTAGAATCAAATTACCAAGTAATCCAATCAAAACTGGGGTACAGATCTAAACAGAATTCTCAAAAGAAGAATAGCAAATGGCCAAAAGACACTTAAAGAGTTGTTCAACATCCTTAACCATCAGGGAAATATAAATCAAAACAACTCTGAGATACCATCTTACATCTATCAGAATGAATAAGTTCAAAAACACCAAATGATAGCTTATGCTGGAGAAGATATGGAGTAAGGGGAATACTTCTCCATTGTTGGTGGGAATGCAAACTTGTAACACTACTCTGGAAATCAGTATGATGATTTCTCAGAAAATTGGGATTCAGTCTACCTCAGGACCCAGAAATACCACTCTTGGGCATATACCCAAAGGATGCACACTCATACCACAAGGACATCAGTGCAACTGTGTTCATAGCAGCATTATTCACAATAGTCTCCCTTATTTTGAAGACAAGTTCTCTCACTGAGCTAGGAGCTTGCTGTTTTGGTTAGACAGGGTAGTTACTAAATCCTCAATGTCAACCTATCTCAGTGCAATGGTACTGAGGTTACAGGCCTGTGCTGGTGACTGAATGTTCTGTGGGTGCTTGATATGCAGGCTCAGTTCCTTATATTTATGTAGCAATCACTTTACACAGAGCTCTCTCTTTAGTCCTTCTTTCAATTTTATTTGGCTCAATTTAACTTAATGGTTCAGCAATTTACTAAGAATGCCTCAGTTGCTAATTTTTATAAAGTTTTTTTGCTAACAGATAAATTCTCTCTGGACAGTGGCTAGGCTGTATCATAAAGTTTTGACACATTATATCTTCTTTATCAGTTCATAGTATTTGGTGTTTTGGTTATTTACTTGTTGATTATTCAAAAGTATGCTTTGTTATTTCTGAAATAAGAGATTTTTAGTTATCTCTTTGCTGTGCATCTAAGTCATTTCTACTGTGGTCATACAGTGTACTTTGTATTATTAAATGTCTTGGTGTCACTGTTTATTTTGACTCAGTGCACAGTGAGTCTGGGCAGCTATAAATGTAGCTGCTGAATGGGTATAAATTCTTCATTGTGGAGTGTGCTATCCTTTGTCAGATCAATTTTGCTGAATGTAATCTTCATGGTGATGATTTTTTTGTTTAAATTTATTCTTACTGTTTTCTATTGAAAAGATTGCATCAATACTTCTTAATAATATTGACATTTAATGCTGCTAATGTTTGCTTTGTATGTTTTGAAGTCCTTTTATGCATATAAAGATTCTGATTTAGGTGTCATAAATTTGTATATAAATCTAAGATCAGTAATTACTGAGGGTGAGGCAGGAGGATAGTGATGTCTAGGTCTACAAAGATAGCTGGGGTGTCAGTAAACAGAAACAAATTTTGATTTTGTTAATTTTGGAATGATTTTCAATTAAAAAGTCTTCTAACACTGTTTATTGCCTTGAGGTTTGTTTTGTGGGATATTAATTCTTCTGAACAGGTTCCTGTGGTTGTCTTTTGGTGCCTGGCTTATTATTTCTCAAGCTTTTTTTCTCTCTCTGAATATTTGGGTCAAACTCCTTAACTTCGCAACATTTTGATTTGAGCTTTCTGTTTTCTTATATTTGATTTAATATATTAATTTAAGTGTGTTTCTTATATATATTAAATATATGTAAACTAACATAAATTAAATATATTAATTTAAGTGTATGTCTTATAAAATAATGTTTTATTTTATTCAGCTAACACAATATTTAATTAAACATTAAATTTCATTCTGAATATTTAGCTGATATACACTAAATGCAACAAACACATAGTCTACATACAATGATTTATTCTCCATATGACATTGTTCTTTTTGTCTTGTTTAATGAAAACATTTAAAACATGTTGCTGCTTTATTTTTTGCTATTAACATGTTATCTGGTTTTCTGTTTTTATCATTTACTTTTTCTAGTTATGGTGGAGATTGTAATATGTATCTTAGTTATATTTCAATATCACTTATTTTCAATTATTGCAGACATTTGTAGACCATTTAATTTCCTCACAGAACATGCACTATTTTATCACCTACGTCCATACGCAGTGTTTGACTTCTATAAACCAGTATATATACTGGCTTATGTAGTAAATGATTTTTGTGTTTGCAAACATATTTCACTTTTATAGGATTTGCTTTGGTTCTTTGAAGGATGTGCTGGTTGTTGGAGCTACAGTTTAGCCATTATTTTCCTTCATCATTTGGATATTATTCCATCCTTTGAAGGCATCTTGGTGTTGGGAAGTTGATTACAGATGAAAGCAATCCAAGTCAAGTCTTCTTTAAAGATTTTCCCTTTGACTTAGAGGCTTCGACTTTTTATCCGGATGAGCCTAATGGGGCTTTTTTTTTTTTTTTTACATTCATCCCATTTGGAGAGTGCTGATCTCTGAGTCTATGTATTCTTAATGCTTCTAAGATTTACTGGCTACCTTTTCTGCAATACTTTTCTATTTTATCTTTCTTTGGGTCTTAATATCACTTAATAAAATTATCTTTTGTATTGTGTGTATGTGTATTTGTGTGTGTGCAATCATTCTTATGTGTAACTTTGGGTACACATTTGTGCTGTGGTGTACCTGTGAAGGTCTGAGGATGACCTTGTGCTTAATTCTCAACTTCTAACATGTTTTGAGACCAAACTTCTCTTGTTTGATTGCTGCCTATGCCTGGTTACCTGGGCCTGGATAACTGGCTTGGGTGCCTAGCCTGGATGATTTTGGAAATTCTCCTGGCTCTGCTTCCATATGGCTGAAGGGATTAAAAGATGCCCAGAGTCTGGCTCTTAAATGAGAATTCTGGATATTCACACTTAGGTTCGCACAGTTGTGTGGCAAGTGCTCACTGTCAATGCCATCTTCCATGCCCTCCAAATGTCATTTATTTATTTGGCTCAAAATGAACTATATTCCTTCTGCTTTCATTTTTAAGTTTTCTTGTAATTGTCCATATTAATTTTTGCTAACTTTCTATTTTGCTGTGTCTAATTTGTCATTGAGTCTGTTTGCTAAGTTGCTAAATGTTATGTATCTTTTTTAGCCATGGTATACCTGTTTGCTCCTTTGTTATTTCTGGCATGCCTTAACACTTTTCATCACTACTGTATCATTTACCTTATCTTTTTGAAGACTAAATTTGTTCCTAGCAGACTGGCCCATGCATGGCCAACCTGTGGGTCACCTTTGAGATGATTGCCCTATAGCGTTGAATACCATATTAGTGCTCTAGTCTCCAAGTCTCTTACAGGAAAGACAATGCCATCTCCCAGAACCTTTTCCTTTGAAAATCCACAGATGCTTTCTAGCAGATAAAGTAACTGAAAACCCTTTTCAACAGGTGTCTGGGAGCATCTGAGACAGTAGAAAGCCCAGTACATAGTTTTTGATGTTTGAGAGATCATCATAAGATTGAAGATTTAAAAGATCATTAAAAGACTATTTAAATGATAGATTGATTAAGATTATAATAGAAATTTTGAAAGGAAGAGACAGGAATATGGCCTGTAGTCATCACAAGAGTAGCCTGGAAAGATCAGCTCTTATATTACACTGGGCAATATCACTTGCACAGAACTGGACTGAAAATAATTGTCATTTATTCAACAAGGCAGGTCATGTCTCTTATGACTCTAGAAGAGTTCTGGCAGTCTTGAAATATTCAACATTTCTTGAGCATGTTTTGACTTTTAGACATCTAACATTGGTGTTAATTTTGAATCCATATGGGAACTTCACCCTCCTCTGTTTTAGCTCCTTTACTATATATAACTCATCAGCTCTTTGTCTTTATGCATCTGCCTTTTTTTGAACTGGAATGTGATTAAATTAATTGGTATAAAAATATACTGTGTGTCATGCTGTGACTAGTGGGTTTAAATACAATTGCAGTAGGTTGCACTAATTAATTAATTGGGCTTTATTTTACAAGCTTGAAGTTAAGGATGCTTGAATATAATATGTAAATTTGTGCAGATTGTGCAAATTAGTTTTTGATTCAAGCATCGTGGCACATAGGAAAATATGCAGATATGGATTGTGTTATGTTATTGTGTTATCCAATTGGTTATTGCCTAAACTGTAGTAAACAGGGTCTGGATTACATGGTTCTGGTATAAAGGAAGATGAACTTGCAAACTTTGCACATAAGAATTCTCTTAGTTTCATAATCTACTTAAATGTGAGAAGTTTTCTGAAATGACTTCGAAGAAAACTTTCATGATAACTTTTCTTTATTCTTCCATTCTGGTGTTACCATTAGGGATATTCATTCACTTAACCTGTGTTTATGGTGTGATCCTTCTGTGCCTTGTAGCATGGTAAGATTTGGGATCAGCAGGTTAAATGAGTGGGCCCACTCAACACTAAGATTTTGACTGGACTTTCAGTACTTGTGTGGGTTTCCTTTTCTAACTTACTACTCTTCTTTAGTTAAGTTTTTGTGCTATCAAAGAGCCTTCTAAATACTTCTGTTTATATCTATAGACAAGTATTACCAGGCTTGGAGAAGCTTCTTTTAGCAATGAACAGCAGTGAATGTAGACATCCATGGCTACTTAACATTGTTGAGTGCTCAGTCTTATATAAGACATTTATACTATGCCCTAAGGCTTAGGGAACTGTTGTATAACAGAGATCGGAAAGAGTGTATGAGCCAGAAGATAAGGATAAGGGTACAAAATAACTGTCTTCTGAGCTACCTGCAATGGCCTATATAATGCTGGTTCTATCAACAGTCAGTTAAGGATTTAGTATTAACTATGGGGAAGGAGCAGGCATTGCCTTCAGTTTTACACCTATTGAGGATCCACCAGTTTTCATTTGATTCTTTCAAACCCATGGTAACCCAGATGGTTGTGGCTAAACTCAGCAGGCTTAAAAGCAACAACAACATCCCCCTCCAAAAGTCACGATGTGGGAAAGTGACTTTTTGGGAGGAGGGTTATATTAATGTTATAATACTAACCAAAATGGTCTGTGTATGTTTATGAAATCACCAAGGAAAAAACCTCAATGAAAGTTGTATTTGTTTGTACATACCTATGCATTGTGATGATAATTATAATAATTATAGTTTAATAAGCTAACATAGAACTTCTACTTGAGTAGTTAAAATGTATTTGGTGTTAAATAACAGAAAATCTTATTATTGTACGTGAAACTTTTTTTCTCTTATTTATAGAAAACTGCACAGTAGTCTTTGTAGGAATTAGCTCAATGACAGTGTACCAGCGCTTCAATCTGGAAAACTGTTCTGTCCTTCATTCTTGAAAGACCAAGATGGAATTTTCATCCTCATCCACTAATTCTGCTTCATGGCAGAGAGAATGAAGGAGAAAGGTTAAATGTTTCTTTCTTTTGTATCCTCATGTCCCAGTGAATTATCCACATCCACACCCATATGGACAAAACTAATTAGACCAGTGGGTTATAATTATAGTTTAATAAGCTAACATAGAACTTCTACTTGAGTAGTTAAAATGTATTTGGTGTTAAATGAATAGTAAATTATAAAAGAAGTCCACAAGGTTGGAAGGGGATAGAGGGCATCTAGTGTTGGGTAGGGAGGGTTCGATATAATCAAAATACATGGTATAAGAGTATGAAGTTTTCAAAGAACAGCCAAAACTAAATAAAACTTAAGAAAAACAGAAAATAGGCTTTTATTTTCTTAGGAAAAGATTCTCTTCTCTCTTAGTCAGATTTTCCATTAAAACCATCAGCCAGAGCCATGGTGAGCACTCTAGTTAAAGCAATCACTGTCAGAGAGCTACACCGATGCCTTGAGAGACCACATTATTATTTGTTTCTTTATAGAGTCACTACTCTCTCAAACCAAGGTCTCTTTTCACCTGTTACTTACACTATTTTAAAAATATTTCATATTCCCAAGTATATGCGTACCACCTGTGAAGTCCATATAACACTTTTGGTTTATGCTTTTTAGCCTGGAAGAAAGAAGGAATGCCTGCCCTAGCTTTCACCTTTGCAAGAATATTAGTAGATGCAATTTCATAAATCACACCCCATTTCATGCTTCTGTCCTTCATTTCTCCTGCTTGGATCCCCACACAAACCCTGTTCCCTCAGTTGGAACCATGAGCTGTTGTCCCTTGACAATTGGCCACATCATTTTTTCTTTGTTTTTGACCCACACTGCCATTCTGAACTCTTCATATCATTTTCTCTCCTGCTGAAACAGTGCTGACTACAGCCTTCCTTGCAGCAATTTCGTGGAGGAGGCAGTGGGGATGAATAGAAGCTGCCCCTCTGCCCTGACAGCCGATACTGAGAAACTCACCCTATTCTGCACCACCAGGAATCCTCCAAGACTGTAAGGAGCCTCCTTTTGAATAGACATTGAGAACAGTAAGATCATGGAAAAGCCATGGGATACTATGTATGGATACTTTCATCTTGTTATATGATGTCTCATAAAATCAGCTCAAATGAATATTCATTATCCAGTAGCACAAAAATGTAAAGTGGCAAATTGAGGGACTAGGGAGATAGCTCAGGTGGAACTTATAGAGGAAGGTAGTCAACAATGACCTATGGTTTCCACATGTGTAGGCATGCAAGCATGTACAGAGCATCATACATGTATACACACCAAACTTTACACATGTGACTACATCCTATACCCAAAAATTATTTGATGGTAAGAAATAAGATCAATGCAAATAATATGTGGTATAGGACACATTTTAGTAAAAACAGAAGGAAACTGAGAGATAGAAGATGAGCATTCCTCCTACTCTCGGCATTCCTTAGTTGCCTGCAACACTTTGGTAAGGGAAGGCCTCATGCCTTTTCCTGATCCACTTTGGTATGCCTGCTTTTGTCTGTTTTCAGCTTATGTTGAGCATTCAAGTTGCTGAGACTATATGGGTGTGGCTCTGACATTATTAGGAGAGATGCAGCCTCACAGTAAACTTGTTGATCCTCCGGCTCTTACATTCTTTCTGCCCCCTCTTCTGTAGCCTCCCTTAGACTTACGTCTGGGAGTTGTTTCCTATATGTATCCATCAGGACTGGAATCCACAGCTCTTCACTTCCATTGGTTTTGTTTTTCTGAAATGCAAAATGAAGTTCCCTCGATGAGAGGTAAGGACCAAACTTATCTGTGGGTATAAGAACAAATATTCACAATGTAGTTAGGAGCTATTTCAGTTTAGTAAATTAGTGATTGCAGATTCTCCTCAGGTTTCATGAATCTCCTAGCTATGGTGGTTTGAATGTAATTGGCTCCCATAAACTCGCCAGGAGTGGTACTATTAGGAGGCGTGACTTTGTTGGAGTAAGTGTGGCCTTGTTAGAGGGAGTGTGTGACAGACCATTCCCTGTTCCAGCTCTCAGCTCCATCTCTAGCACCATGCCTTCCTGCACTCCACCCTGTCATACCATGATGATAATGGACTGCACCTCTGAACTGTAAGTGAGCCACTTCAATTAAATATGTTCCTTTATGAGCGTTGCCATGGTCATGGCGTCTTTTCACATCAATAGAAACCCTAACTAAGACAGATGTTGGTACTAGGAGTGGGATACTGCCTTGATAGGCCTGACCATGATTGTATTTGAAGGAATATGGTCCTAGGGACTGTGGATTAGAAAATCAGTTGAACTCTTTAAGTGTTGCTTAATGGGCCATCCTAGTAGAAACATGGAAGACAGTGATGCTGAGTGTGATTTGACGAACTGTGGGGGCATGCTCAAGAGGCTACAGAGAAGAATTTTAGTATGTTGCTCAGAGGTTGTTCTTGTGATAGTTTGGTGAAGAATGTAGCTGCTTTTTGCCATTGTCTAAAGAGTCTGCCTGAGGCTAAAGTGAAGAGTTTCAGATTAATTCTGTTGGCAGAGGAAATATAAAAAAAAATCCATAGTATAGAATCTGTGGTTATTACTGGCAACTTTAAAGAAGATTTATAATGAAATGGAACAAGCTGAGCAGAGAGAATTACAAATGTAAAATTTAAGGATAAAAGGATTAGCATAAGTGAGATGCAACCAAGTCCTGTGTTCCAGGAGACATTGCATGAATTTCAGAAGATACTTTGAGCTTTGGACTTTTAAACACTGTTGAGATAGACCACGAAGACTTGTGAAGTTGGACTAAATGTGTTTTGCATTATGATATTGTTACAAGCTTATGGAGGCTAGGTATGGAATATGGTAGTTTGAATATAATTGGTCCCCATAAACTGATAAAGAGTGACAATCTGAGTAGTATAGCTTTGATGGGGGTAGGTATGGCTTTTTGAAGGAATCTCAGCTCCAGCATAATATCTCCCTGCGCTTCACTATGTCCCACCATGATGACAATGGACTAAACATCTTAAGTGTAAGTGAGCCACTCTTATTCAATGTTTTCTTTTCCAAGAGTTGTTGTGGTCATGGTGTTCCTTCACAGCAATAAAAACCCTAACTATAAGACACTAGCCCTGGATTATTTGGCTAGGCTTCCAGAACCAGGTATGATTTCTTCCTTCTTTCTGAGTAGGTCTTAAGCCTAATTAGAGAGTTTTTGGTTACCAGTAAGGTATGTGTGCCTCTACTTCAAAAACCATGCTAACTGGTAATCCAATATAAAAATTCAGCCCTGAAAAGATGAATATCTGTAACATACCAGACTGAGAAGGTAACATTTAGGAACATATTTGTTTATACATATACATATACACATTTAACAATGTCAAATGAAAAGCAGGCCATGATTTTGAAAGAGAACAAGGAGGAATATCTGTGAGGGTTTTGATGGAGGAAAGGGAAGGGGTAAATAATGTGAATATATTTTAATGTCAAAATTAAAGAAAGAAAAATGTGAAAATAATTTGCACAGCCTCTTTTCCTCTAAGTTAATTTTCTTTTTTAAGATTAAAGAGATGGTCTTTAATTTCATTTAATTAGAGTATTCTTGAGTAAAACTATACAAAGGATTAGGCTTCATAATGCTTTCTCTATTCTATCTCCTCCATTAGGAGTTCTTGTGTCAAAGGCTATAGGGAAAGACAATAATTGCAGAATGCCTGAGTTTCCATTCTCCACACTTTCCAATTCACCTCCTCATGTACATGAAGTACATTTAATTTTGGCTCTCAGAAATTGTCAAGTCTTTTTGACTACTTCCATGTCAGACAAGGAGTTAATTTTGTAGAGCTTTCATCAGACTTTGTTAGAATCTGCTTTTAATGAATTCTACATTGACATTATAAGAAGTATTAAGTGGGGTTTACTAATTGATTCACACATCCAGTTATCAAACTGTTATTGAGTTATAATAAATAAGTTATATGTTTTGGATTTAATACATGGATATCAGAAAATATTTTGTCCCATGACCCTTTAAAGTCATATGTAACCAAGTATCAGAAATATCATTTTGTGCCATTAACACTTTTAGATTAAAAAATTCTTTTTGATTTTTCTTCTGAACTAAAAACAAGGTGCTTTTAGTAATCATATGGGTTGGTATAGGGTCCTAATTAACACTCTGCTGTCTTGCCTTAGGTACAAAAGCATAAAATGGTTGTTTTTACCAGTTGTACTCCTTAACTTCTTCAGAAAAAAGGACAGAAGAGGAAATGTATTTACAAATATGAATATGTTCTGTAAATATACATATATATGTATGTGTGTACATGTATGTGCATACACATAAATGTGTGAATACATATGTATGTGTGTATATTATTTAAGACTCTCTAGATGAACAGAACTGATAGAATATGTACTATATATATATATATATATGTGTGTGTGTGTGTGTGTGTATATGATTACGGTCTATAAGCCATTCTAGTAAATATATAGTCCTGCTAGTCCACAATGACTTTCTCCCAACTAAAAACTCCAATTAAATAATTCAGTAATAGTTGTTCAGTCTATGAGGCTGGATGTCTCAGCTGGAATTCTTTACTGTGGAATCTTGAAGAAGTACCAGTGAAGAAATGTACTTGCCAGGGAGAGTGAGGGCAAGCAGGCAAAGAGTGAAGAACATTCTTCTTCCATTTTATGTATATAATTGTCATCAGAAGCTGTAGGCTAGATTAAAGGTAGTATTCCCACTTCAAATATTTAATTAAGAAAAATCACTCACAGATGTATCTAGCTGCTTGTGTTTAGTTAATTCCAGATATAGTTAAGTTGATGCAAAGAATAATTATCACAGTGTATATACAAGTATATGTAGGTGTATGTATAGATTTTTTTGTACACACATGTGTGTATTCATATGCTGCAGATCCCTCTACAGGCTCGGAATATAGAATAGTTGCCAGGGGAAACAAATAAAGGATGAGAATATTGAAACATTTTAGCTTCATCTTCTGACTTCAACAAGAAGAGACAGGATGGAGGTTGAGATAGCCAAATGGGAAATTAATTAATAAATCATAACAGACTAGTGAAACCTCTATAAAAACACTCGAGGAGAGAACTCAGACATCTGGGGAAAAGTAGACATGGAGTTCTGGGCTGGGCAGGTGAAAAGGACAGTGATGCTTGAGTTGCTTCTCTCATACCTCATTCTATTGTGTTTCCTAAACGTTGGACTTGGGACTTTTGTAATAAACCACAACTAGGAGCTGTAGGAACCTCTGATTTTCTGGTATTGATCATGAACACATGAGACCTGGCCTTCTCATGACATCTGTTATGCTTTCATATGCCTCCAAAGATCATGTGCTTGATCACTTGGCTCATAGCAGGAGGTACTGTATGGGTGGGATGAGGCCTTTAGCAGAGTGAAACCTGCTTGGGTCTCTAAAGGTACAGCATAGCCCTCGTTCTAATTGAACTCCTCTGCTTCCTGTTCTGCATATCGTGCATGAATCCTTCTAGCATGTTGCCCATTGGCCTTAGGCGGATAACTGCTTCTGCCACTGTGCTCTTCTTGCTAAGCTGGCTAGAAATTCCTGAGATAGTGGACCAAGATAAGCCCTATTTTCTTCAAGTTATTGAATCATGTTTTCTGTCACAGGGATAGGAAGATTCACGAATACAACTTTGGATTTGGGGACAGTTATGTGTTACTGAGTCCACTGACTTGTGGGTTCTACTACTTATTCCTGGTAGATAGTGTTTAAATGGAGTTAAACTGTAAGGTGCCCAAGTGGGATACATAGAATTGAAGAGTCATGTAATTTGGGATAAATCCCTAAATATTTGTCATGACAGGTATTGAATATTTTGAATTAGAATTAGGGAAAAATTTTATTTTTTTTCTGAGTAAGTATCAAAACCCTGTAACATTCTGCATAGCTTCTGGGGAAAAGAATGTTGAGGTGTCCTTGCCCCGCTGTGCACCGCGCCACTGTTTTCTCCTATTGTAGTCCTCTCATCTTCCGCGGCCTCTTGGGTGACAATGACAGTGTATTATTTCAAACTTATGAAAAAAGTGAGAGTCTCCAAATGTTAGTTCTGCCCAAGCAGTGAGGAGCTAGTATTGGAGGCAGCCTCACGCAAGCTCCTGTTTCCCCTTGGGTGGAACGGAAAGCAAGCCCATCATTTCTGTCTCACCTTCTCAATCATCCCTCAAAAAAGAAAAGAAAAGAAAAGATTGTGTCATGAAGGAGACTGGGGGAGGGGAAGAATCAAATATCCCAGCCTCTGCATGGTTGATATGGAGATCTGCTGTTGCTCGCTGGGATGCTGCTTGTCACTTAGACTTAGTCTAAGTCTCCCATGTCTCAGCAGTAAGGTGGCTGGCATTTGATATTATGCATATTTATGTCATTATACAAAGAAGCATGTGTGACACTGGAGATGAAGGTGAATAAATATTGCTTTGAGCTTCTTAGAAGTCCACTTTTTAAGTATTTCAAGCAGACATCATTGTAGGTAATAAAAATATGAGCCACTGGGGCAGGGAGATGGCTCAGCAGGTAAAGGCAATTGCTTCCAGGCCTGAAGAACTGAGTGTGATTCTTGGAAGCAAAGTGGTGGAAGGAGAGAACCAACTCCTGAGAGTTGTGCTCTGACCAAAGGACGTAATCTAAGGCACAGCCAACTCCTAAATAGATAAATGCTTAAAAATAGAAGTCATACGTGAGAAGTGATTTGTTAGAGCATGGGATACTTCTCAGTTAATGTCCCAGATTTTGAGGAGAAACTGCATTTCCAGCAAATCAAGAAGCATACAGACATTTCTCACGCAGACTCCTCTTGCAGCTTGTGCTTTGCCAGTTGTTATGTTGGTTTACATTTATCCCTGGGTCCAGGCTCAAATGTCTAATCCCTGCGTCTTCTTTGAGCACTGCTTTTCCAAGAAGTTTTATGGAGACATGGTCAACTTTGTGCACAATCAGTTTTCAGGAGAGTTCATCGCTTTGATAGCTGGGATTTTCTGAGACCCCTTGCATGCAACCCTCGGAGAGTGCATGATAGAAAAGTATGCTCCACAGGAGGGAATCCTAATCTTTTGGGAGTAGTCAATACCTTTCAGCCCATTCTCTCTGACTTGCACATGACACTCTAACAAGCATATTAGCATCTAATACCAGCAACTAAGTTAGGCTTAGGATTACAAATTTTCCTTAATCATATTACCTAATGAATTCTATACAGTTCAAAACTCTATATACTCTCAATATGTTTAAGGAGTTTCACATAATCTTATTTTATAGTTATAACTAGGTATGATGGCTTACAACTGTAATCCAGACTCTTGGAAACCTGAGAGTAGGATTCCCACACATTTGAAGACAACGTGGGCTAGGTACTTAGTTCCTGCAGGCCTGGGCTACTCTGTGACTCCTTCTAAAAAAACACTAAAAAGTGAAATACCAAGAAGTTAATAAAATATCGCAGTAGGGCACTTGTGAATGTGCCCATTCTGCTTGAGATTCCCTGGGAAATACTAGTTTATCACACAATATTTGGCCATCACTGAGCTAACACTGGATAAAAGAAAAGTCAGTAATTACTGTGATCTTTTTAATTTCATAGGAGATAATTATATATATATTTATAAAAATTTAAATATCAAAATGAAAAGGATAGGTCATTATCAAATTGATAACTATAGAATTTAAAATAGTGATAAGTGATTTAAATCTGCCAGGTAGGAAGAAACATCCATTATTCATTAAGGGTGAGTGACAGAGTTTATTTATGCCTTGCACAGACATCTAAATGCATACAGTCTTTTCTTTGTCTGTTCACCTTCAGTAAAGGCATGTCATAAAACATGAACTAATGAACAAACCCAAGCCTGACAACATTTGTGTTCAAATGTTTGTTAAGGTTTTAGTGATTTGAATTCTGTTTTGTTACTTCCCATCTGTGTGCAACAGGAATTAGGAAACAATGACAGGCATACCGTAACCAGAACTGCTGACTCAGGGTTTAGGACAACAACTCAACTCCGTTTTTTCAGGGGTGTTGTTTTACATTCACTACAGTGACTACACCTTAAGCAACTGCTGTTCATCCAGAAATTGCCACTCCGCAGGTACCAGCCATGGTATGGGCCACAGCCAGGTGGCAATTTTGTTCCCTCGGGCATCGGTTCTGTCACAGCCGTTAAAAGAAACTTTATTTAAATCTCTATCCTTCTATAGAGCTCAGGATTCAAAGGTTGAGGTGAAATCCTGGTAGCTCAGAGAGCTTGAATAGCAAGTAGCCTACCTTCTCTCTCCTTGCTTGTGGCTGGGTTGGGGGACATAACACTTAGTTCCTCGCTACCACTTCCTGTCCGCTAGTGGTTGATTCAGCCTCCTGACCCAAGGTTAATTTTATTTAATCAAACAAATGTAACACGTCTTTGCATCGTTAACAAATGCAGCAGAAACAAATGTAACATACCTTTACACAGTTAAAACAATGTTCCACTCTCATGCCCATGTCATGAACCCCCTAGAGACCGCCAGGAGTCTAAGTTCATATGCAAAAGCAAAGAGGCTTTTATTGCAAGCTCAAGCTTGGATCCTCTGTCTGTTCCAATGTAATGATTGGAACAGAGGGCCCAGAGCTCAGCTGTAGAAGGGTTTGCGAGGAGTAAAATACTGGGGGAAAGGCATAGGGGAATTCTGGGTTCAGATGGGGGCTGAACTCCTGATCTGGCAGGAGTGGGACAGCAGGAGTCTTGCCAAACAGGGATCGGTGCTGGTGTTTCTGCAAGGAAACTGGCACCCTGTATACATGGTATATAAGCTACCTTTAATGAATGTTCTGGACCATCTGGTACTTGTTTGTCTCAGTTCTGATTGGTCCCTAAACTCGGGCCATTGTTAAGGTGTAGCGCTATTTCATTTGTATTTTAAAAAATAAAGCTTTCCTGAAGACCAGAGAATAAAACATCTGTCGTGGTCAGCCTTACAGACCAGGCAGCAGTGACACACACCTTTAATCCCAGAAGCCACACTAGTTTGCCATAGAAACCGGGAAGCACTGGAACGCACCTTTAATCCCAGCACTACAGACTAATATAAAAGGGGAGGAGACAGCTCACAGAGAGTCTCATTCTGAGGATTCCTGGAGGCGGGAATTCGGACTGAGGTAGAGTTAAAAGTCAGTGACTGCCTGTTTCACTTTCCTGACTTTTAGGTTCTATCCCAATATCTGTCTCTGGTTTTTTGTTAATCATGCTACATAAAGGTGAGGTCTAGTCTCAGTGTTGCTAGCCTGTAGCCTGACATGACTGCACTGATGTTAAGTTAGGCTCCTCACCACAACATAGAGGTCATCACAATCCATGAACCACTAGGACTGTCCTTTCCCAGTCCAACTCTATTGACTCTACTGAGTCAGTTCACTAACACATAGGTGATTCTACTGTCACATAAGAAACAGTGCTGAAGGGCGACTGCCAATGACAGATGCTCATTCATGAACCCATAGCCAATAACTATTTTTATTAGTCGATTTACTACTACTACCGTGCCTTTGGGAGATTTAATTGAGTGTGCACTCGTGCACATGTGCAGACTTTTGGGAAAAAAGTTTCCTCTTTTGAAAGAAGATACATAGATAAAGCAAATAATTAAGAAGAAAAGAATACTTCCATACTTGGTGGTTCAGTTTTGGGTGGAATTTATCAATCCTTTTATGCTTTTTATTTTGGATAACTAGCTTGAATTTATTGTTAGACTGAGAATGTACAGTTAGTAAAAATGAAAGAATAACACACAAAATAACATATGCTGGGTAATGCAACTGATTGTTCAGCTTCACCAGTTTTTATTTTCAATGCTATGAATCTTTTCAGTTTATTCTTTTATATTTTTTTGAAGAAACCATTAATACTTTTCAATACATTATTGTCAGCTTTGGCCAAAGCCTTCTGTGCTGCACTCATTGTGCTAGTTTTTCTTGCTATTCTTCAAGTGTTTAGTGTAAAACTTGGTGTAATCTTCTTTTACTTCTGCAGGTTCATCAGACCACTTAAGTTCTTTGATGAGCAGGTTGTCAGTGAAGTTGGAGGTTCTGGAGGCTTTGCAAACTTAGGTAAGTCATCGCTTAATTCTTTAGAGATGTAAGCAGAGATAAGACCATTGGTATAGCAAACATAACCACATACCTTGTCCCATGGAAACCCGATCTCTAGCAAAAAAAAAAAAAATGCAGCTGAGTGTGTCTGGGCTCTGATGCAGACATTATTGGCTTTCAGCGCCATAGAGTTTGGTTGGCCATTTTCTCCAGCAACTTTAATGTCTTCTATGTTCTGTCCTTGAAACATTTCTTGTTCATTGTTTCTTTTTCCTCTATCACATGATGAAGTGACTTTTCAAGTACAGGAAATTTCAGCAATAAGACGCAATTTAGAAACATGTCATCCACTAACTACAACCTGATCCGAGGCCTGATTCTTTCCATCTTTGCTAGCTTTTCTGGGGTATGAAAGAGCAGAAACAGGGCATCAATGGATGTCATAAAGTGGAGAAGCTCCCGATTGAACTGATCGACTTATCAACCAAGAGTTGTGGTTTTCCTTGAAAACGCTGATTTCACACAGCTGCTGCATACACAAACTGAACAAGTAAACGCCCCTTTCTCTGAATACAGATCACCTCATTTTACAGATTTAAGAATTTTCTTTATCTTTATTGAAACATCATTTAAACATTCTAGAAGCAGGAACATGTGCTGCTTGGTTGCTGCATCCCTGCAGCCCACACCCAAATTTGTGTTGCCACACTAATTTGTTTTTCAATTTTTGAGATTAGCATATAATTACAACATTTCCTTCCCTGACCCTTTTCTCCCTCCAAACCCTCCCATATACCACTCCCTGATTTTTTTCATATACATGGCCTCTTTCTTACTGTTATTTCATCCATATAGTACATATAATGTATGTTTGTATGTATATATGTTTGTATGTATGTGTATATGTATGCACATATATATGTATGCACATACACATATATATATGTATGTATACTCCTAAATAGAAGCTGTACAGTCAGCAATATGTTACCTTGATGTCTGTTTTGAAGGCTGGCCATCTGGCACTGGACAATCCATTTGTATACTCTACCATAGAGAAGATGATCTCTCCTGTGCTTAGCTTTCCTTAGTTGCCTATAGTTATTTGGGCATTGTTGAAGTCTCAAGGGGTTTTCCATCATCCATTTAGCATATCCATTCACTGATGTCTTTTTCAGTTCATGTTTGAACGTATATAGTTTCCATGAACTTTTTCCATCTGGATTGATGGGTGTAACCTCAAAGAGCTAAGATCACCTAACAAAAACCAGACATGAGAAGACCTCTTTTGAGTTACTGTCCAGGGCTGTCCATGAGGCTTCTTAAAATACAACTTAATGCTGTTTCCCTTGGTTACCACAGAAACAGGGCCTAGAGATTAATGAGCTGGAACTGACCGGAATTACCCTTTCCTAAGCTTTCATACCTTGGCCATAACTAACAGCCTTCAAATTGGACTTAAGAGATCAACAAGAGGCCAACCATGCCTTGTAGTGAAAACCTAGCTAACTACTGAATTATATTATGGTTATTAGAGGAGAATCCACAACTATTAGTCTACTCAACCAGGATGATACCTAACAAAAATATTTAAAAAAATCTTATCTATCCACAGATAAATGTAGTCTTTATGCCCCGTTGAGGAAACTTTTCTTTGTAACAGTATTTTTTAAAACTTATTTTTATATTTATTTTCTTTTGTGTACACTAGTGTTTATTATTCATGTTTGTGTTAGGATGTTGGATCCCCTAGAATTGGAGTCACAGACAGTTGTGAGCTGCCATGTAGGTGCTGGGAATTGAACCCGGGTTTATTGCAAGAGCAGTCAGTGCTCTTACCTGCTGAGCCATCCCTCCAGTCCCCTCAAATGAATTTTAAGCGTAAAATCTAATAGAAAATTTAAGTTTCATGCAAAAGGAAGAAACAGAAATTCCTGGAAAAAAAAAGAGAATGCTTCTTCGAATTGTATTATCTCACCTGCTATGAGCATTCCCCACTGGAGTTGTAAGTCTGTCACCACAGATAAACTTATATTGGTCTATAATAATCATTCACAGCACACACTTGACTTAATGGCTTAGCTTGAGTGGTACATTGGTTTCTTTTCTCAGTAGTTCAACGAAAACTAGGTACAGTGTATTATGGCAGGGAAGGCGCGACAGTAGGAAGCCGTTTATCACAGTAGATTCTCACCCAGGAGGCAGAGGAACAGTAGAACCCAATTTTTTCTCTCATTTTAAAATTGTTTCTTTTAATTTTGAGATTGCAATATAACTACATCATTTTCCCCTTCCTTTTGCCTCCTCTAACCTCCCATATATCCCTCCTGGCTCCCTTAAATTTATGGCCTTTTTCTTATTAATTGATGTTACATGTATATATGTATATACATGAAACTCCTATATAATCTGTATAATGTTACTCGTGTGTATGTTTTCAAGCCTAACCATTGGAGACCAGCGCATGTGCTTTTTTAACTGAGTCTGGGCCTCAGCTAGTGAAGTGGAGCTGCTTGCATCTATTGTGGGCCTTTTAATTTCAGTTAAACTCTTGCAACACCTTCCTAGACACACGCAGATGCTTGTCTCCCAGGTGAGGCCGAGTCCCATTGAGATGACAGTCATGAGTAGCTGCCACTGGTGGTGTGCATCCTACAAATTGGGAAAGGTGTATAATGGCATGTATCCACTCCGTGTAATACAGAGAAAGTTTCCTTTATTCTAGCATTCTCCTGTACTTTCCATCTTCATTGTTCTTCATATCCCACCTGTGGAAACCACCGATGTATTTTATTATCTTTATAGTTTTGTCTTGTCCACAGTGTTACAGAGTTGGAATCATTAGTATGTAGCCTTTTCAGGGTGTCCTTTTTATACTTATTAATGGACAGTAACACCTTTTGGGCTTTGAGTCTTCAGAACTCATTTAGATGCTGAATATTATTCCATTTTCTAAATGTAGTGTAGGTTATTTGTGTACTCAGGACTGAAGAACACTCCTCTTGCTTTCAATTTAGAAATTATGAACATAGCTATGATAAATGTGTTCACAAGTTTTTGCAAGAGTAGATGATTTTAAATTTCTTGGATAGATACCAAGAGAACAATTGCTAGATGTCTTGGGAAAACTATGTTTAGTTTGTTAAGAAGCTGTCCCAGAAATAAAATGAGAGAAGAGTGGAAAGTCATTCTGGAAGGGCCATAGATCAGTGAGATTTAGGCTTGTGCAGGCCCAGTGAATGCTTCCAAAGTCTCTGTGACTTCATATGTGGGTCAGTGCTGTGGCGTCTTGAAGACACTTTTCACTGGTATCATACAGTCCCTATGGCTCTTACAGTATTTCTTCTACCTTCTCTTCCATATAGTTCCTTGAGCTCTGACTGCAGGGATTGGATGAAGTTGTCCCATTTTTCATTCCCAGCACTGACATTGTCCATGTGTTGGGTTTTGGCTACTGTAAGATGTGTCATCACATCTCACTGTTCTTCTTTCAGTTCTCTAGTGGCAACACACACTCACAGGTCTGCTGAGCTCCAGAAAACCTTCTCTGGTCGAGTATCTGCAAAGAACTTTGGACCAATCTCTAATCCCTTTATTACTGTATTATTGTGTTTTAAGAGGTCTTCATATATTTCGAATAATAATAAAATATCCCATATATCTTTTCCACCAGTCAGGGTCCTTCCATTCATTCCTCTGATATGTTTTTCAGGATAAAATTGAGATCTGTCTTTTCATTTGTTTACATGCCTATGCTTTTGCTGTTATTCACAAGTCACAGATGTGTCCAATATTGTGTAGACTTCTCCTCTCCTGTCTTGCAGGAATTTATACTTTTGCTTGCACATTTATGTCTGAGACCTATTTTGAGCTAATTTTTTAACTGGTTCATGAATTATTTTTCTTACATGTGGCTATTCAATTTTTCCAGACCGTTTGTTGTAAATGCTGTCTATATTTCTTTTTTTTTTATAATATACCTGAACCAAGTTTTCTAGAAACTTGTCTTGAAAGTTTGTTTGCCTTGTATAGTGATTCTTCTCTATTTTAAATTGAAAATAAATAAGATTTTTTATACGATATGTTCTGTTCATGCTTTCCTGTTCTTCATCTCCTTCCAGATCCTCCGTACTTCCCTACTTTTCCAACTCTATGCCCATCTCTCTTTTTTCTTTCTTTTTATTTATTCTCTGTATCTTTTACATTATGTATCTCTGTCCCATAGATTTCTCCATCCTTTCACATCTGCTCTCTACCCCTGACCCCCAAATAAAGCAAAATCTATGAGAAAAAAAGGGGAAATGGAAAAAATTAAATATCTATTCATGGAAGCTGCAGTGTGATACAGTGAGTCACACAGTAACCCCCTTCGTCCATTCATATATCTTTACTTGAAAGTGTTCATCACACAGCGTCATTCATCTGGTTCGAGGCCTCTGGTTTTTGTTACA